>CAKAOH010023502.1:0-35263 GCA_916701665.1 Sebastiscus tertius | reverse complement strand
AAAACAGTAAGTTAAGTAGCAAAAAATAAAATAAAATAAAATAGAAATAATAATAATAATAATAATAATAATAATAATAATAATAATAAATTACACAATAATAACAAAAAAATTTACAGTAATAGAATTAACAAAAATAATACATTTAAATAAATAAAAAATGTGTATTTACAAATAATATACAGTACAAAAATAAAGGAAATACTTGGTATATGGTAAATATAGAAGCAGATGTATATATATGGGAGCAGTACATGCACATGATGTTGAATCTGTGTGTGTGTGTATGTGCATACAGTATATATCCATCCACATTAAAGGTGCTTTATACAATATCCAGAGCATTGATATAGCAGCAAGCAAGTATTGTCTATGTAAAGATATAAAGGAGTAATGTCCACCTGAGCAGAGAATGAAGTCACTCACTCTGTGTGTGTGTTGTAATCAGAGCTTCTCCGTGCTTTGTTGACATGCTAGCTCATGGCCGCCGCTCTGTACTGCTCTCATACAGCGGTTACAGCTGATGACGCCATCCCGACCAACAGTATCATCACGGAAGCGTAGCACCCACCCTCTGGTTTCCCCTCAGGTTAGCACTGTTAGCTCTGTCAGCACTGTTGCCGTTGAGAGCTGTGCGGAGGCAATATAAATGCTCCCTATCTCGCATTTAGCACCTTTAAAGTTACAGTGTGTCTATTTAATATTTAAAGTCTTGACCCGCGGCTTATATGACCAGAAAATGGCTTCCCACAGAAAGACCAACCTGCTCCTGAGCTCTGTCGACTACAGTATAATGTCCGAGCCGGAGTGTAATTGGATTATTGATTGCTGTCTACTGCTTGACTGATACCCTAGACAAAGACAACTAATCCTCCTATCTATTGTATCGCTCACAGAGCCTCCAACAGAGAAGCAGCTATTCAATTACAGTATTCATGCTCTGTGCCTTTTTTTTGTACAATAATGTAGCTCCAAATAGTTTCTGCTTTCCATCCTAATGAGGTTCAGTATGTGGCGCTGTGTAAATGTTTGTATCTCGCTAATGGAAGATGTAAATCTTTTTCTTTACAGCATATAGTCAGTCTATGTGAGCACCACAGTATCGCGACAGTGTACAGACTCAGTAGGCTATTTAAATACATCCAGTTTTTTCTCGGTTTCCATGCATTCGTATTTGTCTGTCGTGTCAGAAAAGCAAAATTTCTCCTTTAAAATTGCTCTTTGAAGTCAAAATGAAGCTTTACAAAAACACTTGGACACATTAATTGTTAGCCGTACTAGCAGCATGCCTCTAGAGATGGCCTGTCAGTCCAGACTGAAATATCTCATCAACTGATGGCTTGCCATGACATATTGTGTAGACATTCGTCATCCCCAGAGGATGAAGCCTACTCACTTCGGTGATCCCCTGACTTGTCCTCTAGCGCCACCGTGAGGTTTGCATTCGTGGTTTTGAGTAAAATGTTGCAACAAGTGCCTTGACATTTGGTTCACATGTTCACGTTCCCCTCGGGATGAATTGTGATAACTTTAGTGATCCCTAAAGTTATCAGGTCATTATCGGTTCAAATAAATTTTTATTTTGTGCAATGCTTTGTTTTAAAGGGGACCTATTATGCTTTTGTGCTTTTTTCCTTTTCTTTAGTGTTATATAGCTTTTTGTGCATGTAAAAGGTCTGCAAAGTTACAAAGCCCACGCCAAAGGGAGTTACTCTCACCCACAGAAACACTGCTCCTGAATTGCCTGAAATGCCTCACTTCAAGGCCTGCCTTTTCTTCTGTAACGTGGTGATGTCACCAAGTAACACATTTGCATAATGCCTGCCTAGTGGCTGGTTTGGCACACCCTCAAACAAAGCTAGTTAGAGCAGAGCTGCAGTGGAGGGCAAGAGCTCAAACAGAGCGTTTCAGACAGAAGGTGAAAAGAGGTGCTGCAGCACAGACAGTTTGAGAAAAATTAGCATTTTTTTAAACATTAAAGCATGTAAACATGTTCTAGCAGAAACCCAAAACACAAGTATGCACCTGAAAACGAGCACAATAAGTCCTCTTTAAGACCAATACCTCTAAAACTAAAGACAATCCCATCAGCCTCAGGCGTGCTAATTAGCAAATGTTAGCATGCTAACACGCTTAACTAAGATGTTGAACATAGTAAACGTACCTGCTGAACATCAGCATGTTAGCATTGTCATTGTGAGCATGTTAGCATGCTGACTTTAGTATTTTGCTCAAAGCACTGCACTGTGAACTCTGTGTGTAGTTAGTCAGACTAACAATCATACTTTTTCTAACATTGGTTTAAAGAAAGTTTAGGTTGTTGAAATATTTAACAAACTAACATGACTTGCTGTTCAGCACAGTTAGACCTTCCCATTATTGTGTGAACGCACAAACGTACCTCAGAGTAGGCTGGACAACAACAGGAATGTTTAAGGTCTGCAGCATAGTGTGAAATGGCAGCAACACTGTACAGTAACCTATAGCACACAACAATATACAGTAAAGTAAAAGAGCAGTCGGAGCCAGAGGGGTCCAGCTCTGCGGCGGCTGGGTCAGCTTCTCTCTTCCTGCCTCATATCTTAGCCCCTATTCATCGCTGTAATGCGTGTAATGAAGCGCTGTGAGGCTGAGAGTCCACTGCAGCAAAATGTTTTTACTCCGGTGGAGTTATTACTCTTCCACTGTAGGACAGCAGAGGAAGGAACGGACGCTGACTCAGCACACACTGTCTGTTCGGACCGGCCCAGGTTGTTTTATATGTGCACCTTTTAGGAGCACCTTTGCCAAGATACAAAGTGCCAGTGATTGAACCGTGCCATAATGTGAGTCTGAGTGAGAAATTATTCATGTGCTGGCAGTGTGACCAGGTGGAGGAGCCCCGTTTCACACAGTATGACCTTGCCTCTGCTGCATTCATTGCAGCTGGGTACAGAACACAGGCATTACCATCATGTTGAGCCTGATTTCTATCACTTCTGTTTTTATTAGATTCAAAGCAAACATGTTGACAATAAAATGAACAAACACTGAATATGTTGTAAGGGCTGTCAATTGATTAAAATATTTAATTGGAATTAATCGCATGATTGTCAATGATTAATCGCAAATTACAGCTGAAGTAGGCAAGATTAGAGCAAATATGATAAATAGAAGTTATTTTTGTAAAACGGTCGCTATATCGTGACAGTAGAAATAGGTAACCTGAAAAAAATCATGTGCCTCTATGTCCTCCGGTGCTCCTAACGGCATCTGGAAGATTTCACATAACGGAGGAAAACAAGCAGTCAGAGCTGATCTGAGGTCCGCTGTCCAGCTGCCGTCTATGAGAGCCGGCTGTCAATCACTCGCAAACTCCGACCAAACGGTCAAACTAGGCAGCGCTGATCAAATATGAATAAATGTTATGTTACGTTGATGCCTATGTCTCGCCTCAAATGTTTTCAGAATCGTCTTGTAGTGCAGGGTTTAGCTGTAAAATTAGAAAGTTTGTGACGCCTTCACAATTTGTGAAATCTGGTGGAGGAACGCCAAGTTCTGGTCACGTGACCGGAGCACAGCCAATAGGAACGCTCTCTCAATGAAATGAGCTGTGATTGGTCAAAGTCTCCCGTAACAGGCTAGATTTTCTAAAGCCTGAAAACAGAGCCATGAAGAGGTGCAGAAGTCTATTATCTCTCAGAAAACATGAATTACAATATGCTGAAAGGTTATTATGGAATTTTTGCCCAATGATGCCAAAAATATACTGCCTACTGTCACTTTAATAACACATTGTTTTATCTGTTAAAAATGTACCTCAAAGGGAGATTTATCAAGCATTTAATGCTCTTATTAACATGGGAGTGGACAAATATGCTTTCTTTATGCAAATATATGTATATATTTATTATTAGAAATCAATTAACAACACAAAACAATTACAGATATTGTCCAGAAACCCTCACAGGTACTGCATTTAGCAAAAAAATATGCTCAAATCATAAAATGGCAAACTCAAGCCAACAGGCAACAACATCTGTCAGTGTGTAAGTGTGCTGACTTGACTATGACTTGCCCCAAACTGCATGTGATTATCATAAAGTGGGCATGTCTGTAAAGGGGAGACTTGTGAGTACCCATAGAACCCATTTTCATTCACATATCTTGAGGTCAGAGGTCAAGGGACGCCTTTGAAAATGGCCATGACAGTTTTTCCTCGCCAAAGTCACGCAAAGTCATTTTGGGGCGTTATTTGGCCTCCTTTGACAATCTAGTATGACGTGGTTGGTACCAGTGGATTTCTTAGGTTTTGTATTTTCACTCTAGAGAAAGAAATTAGTGGCATTAAAACGATATTAGGATATTATTAGTTAGATAATATTAGCATTAAGGTGTTATTATCACGTTAACTATGACAGCCCTAATAATTGTACTTTAGATATTGAAAGTGATATATTCAGGACATGTTTAATAGTAATACTAATAATTTAGGAACAAAGCCATGTCAGGTCCAGGCCAAGTTGCAGACTATATTATATATAGTATTAAAATCACTTAGCTATAGAAGCTCACAGTAAGGAGGAGCTGTCAAATCCTGTACAAGCTCTCAGCTTAAGTGGAGTGTCTCTACCTGCCATCTCCAAATGGCTGGGTCAGACAAGCTGCCAGAGTTTTACATGGATATCTAAGTCATCTCTAAAGCTCTAAGCCCTCCCGCAGTGTCTCTTCTTTAATAGATGATCCTGTGAATTGTACATTACAGTTAGTTTCAAGTCATCTAGGTTCATGTGACACAAAGTGGCACAGAGTCAGCTTGTGTCTGTGCCACAGTATGAAAGGAATATAATTAAACTAATCTTCCATTAGTTTGTTGTCCAGCAGGATTATATTACCTTCATCTTGTATTCATTGTCACAGCCCTCAAACACAGCAAGTTGAAAATAGTGTCAAGAAGGATACAACAGCAGTCTGTTTTTTTTTGCATAGAAACATTGGAAATCCATTAAGGTTCTGTCTGGAAATATTTCATAGAGCACAGCTTCTCCAGAGCCGAGCATGTCATGCTAAAACAGCCCACAGTGTGTGTTTGAGATGGGTGTCAGGTTGAATTCCTCCATGTCAACCAACACTCTTCTCTGCCATTTTTAAACCTTTTGCAAGTACCTTTAGTAATATATTTCTCTATATTGGCTATAAGGATTAGCTAACATATAGTCATGCACCCTGACCCCATGATGAGACACGTGGAGTGACAGCTCCCTCATTTGCAGGATGAGGCAGAAATGCATAAAGGAATGTGTAAAGTAATGTATAAAGAAAAGAATACAGAAATAAATAGGTTTAGGGGAATAAATAAGTTGTGAAATGCAAAGGGAAATCATGCAGAAATAAATAAATAAATACATACATTTAAAGATAAATAAATAGATTTTAAAATTAATAAAACTAAATATATAAATAAATAAAAGGGAGAATTAAACAGAAGAGTAAATACATAAGGGAATTAATACAAAGATAAATAAGTAAAGAAGCGAATTAAAGACAGAAATATCAATTTTATGTCACATCAATTAATTAATGGTTACATTTATTTTTAATATTTTTGCTACATTTAATGACATTTATTAATTTATCAAGTCATTTAATTATTTATTCATTATTTTTTTTTATTTTGGCAGGTTCCGTCCTTCATGAAAATTAACCCTGTAGTTTACATTGTTTTAGAAAAGGAAGTCTTATATAAATATTAAATGTTGTATAGTCCTCGCCTTCCTGCACAGATGTTGCAGATTTTTCTACCAAAGTGGGCTTGTTTGATTGTTTTAAGTGCAAAAAGCTTTCTCAGGATGATCACACCTAACAGCTAGTTTTATAGCTTCGACCATTTCCCCGCACCTCATGTCCCAAAGCCACCAGTCCATTGATATGTGCTGCTACACTGCAGACAGCTAGAGCTCTCATCCACGGCTACACTGAGGCAGAACTGCAATCATTGCAAAGTCAATAGATCCAGAAGGATTTACATCCTGCCTCTAATAACAATCAAAAGTTAAACCAATCCTTTGAAAATTAACCTCAGATGCATTATGTTTTTTTTAGTATTAATGTATTTAAAGTTGCTGTTGTTTGCACATTTTTCTCAAATTACACCATCGCAACTTGTATTTCAACAGGCTGACTTATTTATTTTTTTCTTACATTTCTTTAAAATGAATATGTCTTAAAGTCAGAATTTGAGTTTTTTCTTTACAGGAGTGCTAAATTCTTCTATAATTTTACAGGTTTAGACAATTTGAGGAAAAAAATACTGGGTTTTGGTCACACCTAATACATAAATCCACCCATAATCTCACAAAAATATACTCCCATACAATTTGTACATTTTAAATCTCAAAAACAGTTCCTGAAGGTCACAACCACAATAAAATAAATCACATATTTAAGCAAAAATTAAACTCCAAATCCTCTGCCATTTATTATTTCATAAATTCTGTTACGCCAGTCCATGTCGACTCCATTATAAAGAATTTAATTACATTAAAACATTAAACATTTTATTAAATATATTTTCACGTAATTGTATTATTTAATATAGAAACTGTCTAATGATATTTCTTTCAGCAGAAAGACACTTCAGAATCAGAAACATTTTGTTGCCAAGCAGGTTTGCACAGAAAAGGAATTTGTCTTTTGGTGTTTTGGTGCATAAACATAGTGCAAAAGTCAAGAGACATAATATAAAATACAATAATTTACAGTAGAAAATATGAAAAAAATATAGAAATATGTCAAATATAAATGTTTTTAGAGTGAGTTTTGTGCAGGAATGTGCCAAACATTGACCAGGGGATGTGTAAAAGTTGAGCGCACTTGCTTTCATATATGGAAGTCAAGAAAATCCAATATTCGAATAGTTTTTACTGTACAGTAATAAAAGTTTTACTGTGGTTAAAGCTCCAGTAGTTCACGGCAGTAAAAGAATGTTGCTGCCATGAGCCTTTGGTCGTGTCTCCGAGGAAATGGCCTCAGATGTACCAACTGTTGAGTCCAAACAGCAGACTGGCATCAGCCCTGAATGCGTCTCCTGATGGCTGTCGAGCAGCTGTTGCTACAGGATTATGAGCTCTCTGTCTTTTCTCACGCCATAACAAAGCTTACCGGTAATTCTCCGTCATCATGCTTATTGCTGCTATCGTCGTCAGCTGTTTCACTGTGAAGGCCTCTCCAGGCTCTGGCCTTATAGGAGACACAGTAAAGCTGGTGGTGCCTACTGTGAAGTTTAGAGAATATGGAGCTTGCCTGGGATTAACTCTGCTAGCGTCCTGAAAATGTGAAAACTGGACAATGCAGTATCTGGTTTTGTATGAGTAAAATTCACTTTCTTAAGTGATGATATTTCAAAATCTTTACAAAACAGTCAAGTCCACCTTTTATCTTTATCTATATGAATGCAAATGTATATGGTATATACAGTACATACAATTCGTTTTAACGTCACTAATTTCTTTAACTCATTAACACAACTTGCGATTTTTAGATTGTAGCAGGCTTAGTTTTAAAGCTAGATACTAGTGAAGATACTGGTTTCATATGAAACTAGAAAACCTAAGGAATTCATTGGTACCAATCATGTCGTACTGGCTTATCAAGAAGGAGGATAAACAACGCTCCAAAGTTACGCTAAATTTTGGCGAGGAAAAACCGACATGGCCATTTTCAAATGGGTCCCTTGACCTCTGACCTCAAGATATTTGAATGAAAATGGACTCTATGGTTACCCACAAGTCTCCCCTTTACAGACATGCCCACTTTATGATAATCACATGCAATTTGGGGTAAGTCATAGTCAAGTCAGCACACTGACACACTGACAGATGTTGTTGGGCTGCAGTTTGCCATGTTAGGATTTGAGCATATTTTTTATTCCAAATGCAGTACCTGTGAGGGTTTCTAGACAATGTTTGTCATTGTTTTGTGTTCCAATACATTACATACATTATATACATTATATTTCCAATAATAAATATATACATACATTTGCATAAAGCAAGCATATTTACCCACTCCCATGTTGATAAGAGTATTAAAATACTTGACAAATCAACCAGTAAGGTACATTTTGAACAGATCAAATATGTGTGATTAATTTGCGATTAATCGCGATTAAATATTTGAATCGACTGACAGCCCTAATAGGAATACAAATGTATATGTTTTGTGGTTTTGATTGAGGCTATAATAATTAGAGTTAGTTATTGTAGATATTTCTGTGTCTGTACCCCTGTAAGACCCCAAATCTGTCAAAAGAATTACGGATGTGGCTCTCTGTTGGCCCCAAGGCATTAGTCATGAATCGCAGTGTCCCCAGCTCGAGTCTGGCATTCTTCATCTCTTGCTCCCCTCATTTCCTGTCACCTTTCTACTGTGTATCTCTTATAAGGGAATAAAAAAATGCCCCAAAATACTTCAAAAAATAATTAATAAATTATATAAAATGTGTGCTGACACAGGTTTTCCAATGGCGACCAAAAATCCCCCCAAAAAAATGTCTCTGATTTATATTATGGAGATTTTATGTTTAGAAATGCATTGATAAAGCAATGAAAATTGAAGTGGCCCTTCCGCTCTCAGATTTATTGCTGGTGATAACCACGGCACTAATCATTACATCCCTCACAGGAAACATTGACTGGCCCTCTCGTTCTCTCAGTAGGGAGCAGACACTTCTGCTCTGGGCTCTTTTATTAGCAGTCAGGCTACTGGAGCTCACTCCTATTGTTCCACTTACCACCAGCATGGATAACTGAGTTTCAGTATCACACACACACACACACACACACACACACACACACACACACACAAACACACACAGTCTGCCGTTGCTTACTGGAAACCTCTCGGCCTCTGGGCCAAAGCAGGGCAGCGTTGCTTTCAAGAGGAAATCAACCTGAGCTACTGCATCAGTGGTCCCCTGCTGCTCTTACACTAAGAACCCATTTCCTGCTTGATTATTTATGATCCTGCGGGATAATCTAGTCTTAGATCAATTACGCTGTGCAACCTATGAGCCACATATTACAGTGACAGTGAATAAATCTGTCAGTGGGAGACATCTGATGAAATTTAAAGTCCCATGGCATGAATTCAACACTTAATCTCTCCTTGAATAGAATACATTTCATTCTCAGTCAGTGGATTTAACAACACTAGTGTCTGTAAGAAGCTCCATGTTATCACACACTGGTATTTAATAAAAGGGCCTTAGTAATAGACACTTTACAGTCTTACTGATACAATGCTGCCCTCTGCTGAAAAATGAGGTGAAATGCACTCACTGAATTCATTCTTAAGCTGATTTCTTGGCTTCTGGATGATGGACAATATAAGTAGTGTTATCACTGCACAACTAAGCTAAGATAAAAAATAAACTAGTGCTGCATTAATAAATGAATCGATTACTTGGTAACTATTAAATGAATCGCAACTATTTTGATAATCGATTAATTGGTTTGAGTAATCTTTCTCCAGCTTCTTAAATGTGAATATTTTCTGATTTCTTTACTCTTCTCTGACAGTAAACTAAATATCTTTGCCTTGTGGACAAAACAAGATTTTTGAAGCCGTCGTCTTCAGGACGTCTGATCAACATTTTTCAGCATTTTCGGACATTTTATGGACCAAACAACTAATCGATTAATCAAAAAAATATTCGTCAGATTAATCGACAATGAAAATAATCGTTAGTCGCAGTCCTAAAAAGTAACCCAAATTAAAATACTTCAATATACTGTTCCATCCCATTTTAAGTGACTGACTATTTTATGCTCTTTTTTCTGTCTTGCAGGTATTTTATTTTCAACATTAGTGTTCGGCCCGGCCTGTGGCTTCATCTTAGGTTCTGTCTGTACCAAAGTCTACGTTGATGCTGTCTTCATCGACACCAGTAAGTTGAAAGTTGCTATTTTTTGTATTTCTTTAGATGTATCTTTACATTTTGTTCATTTAATTTATTGCAATAGTTATATTTGTATTGGGAAAATTAAGAATAACCTAATATTATACCCCAATAGAGTGCTCCAGGAATGACGTATGTTTTTAGGCCAACCAGGAAGTTAGCATCGCCCTGGTTCCCTTCACAAAAAGACAATGAGATTGTTCCATTGGGTTTTGGATTATTGCAGAAAATAAGCTCAGTGGCAAACAAACGTCTCATTTAGCCACTTGTTAGCAACCGCCTTTTTAAAGATATATGAAGGCTTCAAAATTCACAAGTGTGATATTTACTGATGTATTTCATGTCGTACAACAAAACGTTAAAATCTCTTCAGCTTGTGTTAACCACAGACCTTTCAGGCATTTCAGGCATTGAACTAAAAACCAGTAAAAAAAACCCATTGGCTTCCAGACGAGGGAACCGGAAGTGCTAAAATGCTAACTCGTGTTTTAAGACTCATTCCTCTAGCACTCTATAGAAACATTAAGAAAGAATTAAGAAGGCACATTTTATTTCTTCTGTAATCCAGTTTCATTGATCTGTGAAATGTCATCTTCTGACATCATTCAACATCCATCCTTTGTGGTAAACTCCCCTACCTCTTATCCAGGTAAGCTGGACATCACACCAGATGACCCTCGCTGGATCGGGGCGTGGTGGGGTGGCTTCCTCCTCTGCGGTGCCTTACTCTTCCTGTCGGCCCTCTTCATGTTCGGCTTCCCCCAGTCGCTGGACGAGCAGGACATGGACGGTGGAGGGGAGAGTGAGCAGGCCATGCTGCCTTCTTCACTGACCCTGGAGTACCAGGGCTCTAAACCCAACGGAGCCATTCACGGCTTTGATATGAACAGCGGACTCTCGGTTTGTGAGCATCTGAGAGGTAAGGGGGAGCACAGAGGGGCGGGGATACTGAGGGAAAAGGGTTGAAGACAAGCGGGGAATTTCAAAATATAACTTCAGATTTTGTTAATCTTTGTTAATTTGTTAATTTTTCTCTGTCCTTTTTATCCCTTTTCTCCATTTTCTTCGACCCAGTAATCCCGCGGGTAACCAGGCACCTTCTCTCCAATCCGGTATTCAGCTGCATCACGCTGGCGGCCTGCATGGAGATCGCTGTGGTTGCCGGCTTTGCTGCCTTCCTGGGAAAATACCTGGAGCAGCAGTTCAACCTTACCACCTCCTCAGCCAATCAGCTGCTAGGTAGGCGGATCATTAATCCTCTCTGAGTGGAGGGCAAACAGTTAATTTTCTGTTTTACAATCAAACAAAAAAAGATATAAATATAATGAGAACATTTGTGTAGTGCAGATGCCTTTACTAAGGAAAATGCTAGTAAACATTTTTGGGAAATATTCCTCCCCAGGTATGACAGCCATCCCCTGTGCCTGTCTGGGTATCTTCCTCGGGGGGCTGCTGGTGAAGAAGCTGAACCTGTCAGCTCTGGGCGCCGTCCGCATGGCCATGATGGTCAACCTGGTGTCCACCGCCTGCTACGTCTCTTTTCTCTTCTTGGGCTGTGACACCGGACCTGTCGCCGGGGTTACAGTAGCCTACGGCAACGAGTAAGCAGGGAAACCTACTGATGCATTTTATCAAGAAACATATTCACATGACTTTCACTTCAAACATGCTAGAGGCTAAAATATGCAAAAATATTAAAAATAATGCTAATAATTGCAACTTTTTTGTTTAGATACCACTCCTATCATTTTCTGTTTACATTAATGCATTGCGTATTAATACAGAATTCAAGTCTTGCGTAAGAGACTTCAAGTTAGCCAAAAACTACCGTTCTTGTCACTATGAGAGACAAGATGAACAAGCTGGTTTTGGTTTTGTTGCTGATTTATGGAGCTTCTCTCCATAATTGTGCATCAACAGTAAAGAAGCAGCAATATTTTATATCTTTAACTTGATGTCTTAAATGATAGATAGCAGGCCGATGCATTCTCACTGTTTGCTGTGCTTTAAAAGATAATTCCACACTGAAACACACAGGGCAGAAAACAAAAATCAAAAATAAATAAATAAATAAATTACTTGGTAAACAAATAAATATGTCATTAAATGTAGTAAAAAATAATATTAAAATAAATGAATGTAGCCATTTTGTATTAATTCCCTTATTTATTTACTCTTTTGTTTAATTTTCCCTTTTATTTATTTATGTATTTAATTGTATTTATTTTTAAATGTATTTATTTATTTTTGCATTTATTTTTTATTTATTTTTAAATGTATGTATTTATATATATATATATATATATATATACATATATACTTTATTTATTTATACTTTTCCCTTTCCATTTCACCCCTTATTTATTTCCCCCAAATTGATTTATTTCTGTGTTCTTTTCTTATACATTTCTTTCTGGCTCATTATGCAAATGAGGGGGTTGTCACTCAACATGTGTCGTCATGGGGTCCTCTTATATATGTATATATATATATGCTCCCTAACATGACCTTTGACCTCCACAGGACGTTGCGGTCCTGGCAGCGACCTGAGTCACCGTGCATCAATAACTGTAACTGCTACACAGCATCAGTGAGCCCCGTCTGTGGTTCCAATGGAGTCACCTACCTCTCAGCCTGCTTCGCTGGCTGCCTCAAACCAGTGAGTGAAGAAGTCAACACTGACTGAAATGAGCTGTTATCATGACGACCTCGGACACTGGAGAGCTCAAACTAAATGCCAGAGACCAGAAGCATACATACAGTGCAGCAGCCCTGCTTTTGGTCTCCATATATTGACAGTGGGTTTAACAACATTTTGATCTCATTTCTTGTCTTTGCGTCAGAACCTGACCAGCTGCACGTGTATATCCAGCAACAGTGAAGAAGCGGTGGCGTTACCAGGGAAGTGTCCCAGTCCAGGCTGTCAGCAGGCCTTCCTCACCTTCCTGTGTGTTATCTGTGTGTGCAGCATGATCGGAGCTATGGCCCAAACGCCCTCTGTCATCATCCTCATCAGGTAAGAAGACCTGTGGCTATACATAGACCGCCCACAAGAGGGAGCTGTTGACATTTATGGCTGCTCAAAGGCATCACTTCAGTCATCTTTGGTGCAGACAGTGGTGGAAGTACATTTACTTAAGTACAATTTTGAGGTACTTGTACTTTACTTGAGTATTTCTATTTTATGCTACTTTATATTTTAACTCCACTACATTTATTTGATTACTTTAGTTACTAGTTACATTGCAGATTCAGATTCTTAATACAAAAACAACTCAACTAATAAATTATGATGTATTATGACTGGTTAAGATACCCAGCAGTGTATAAAGCAAATCAAATTAGTTCAAAGTTAGGTACTTTATTATACACTTTTGTGCTTTTACTTAAGTCAAATTTTGAATGCAGGAAAATATGAACGGTAGTCAACGACGAGAGACAAATATTTTTTTTATCCCGTTTGAATTGCTCCATGAATCACACATATGATGTTTGTCAATTTAAAAGATCATTTTGAATGTCAGGAAAGTCACAGTTTGTGGTAAGACTCTGAAAATACATAATTAGAAAGACTACACACCCAAAAGTCACGTAAGTGACGTCTCTTTCGCTGAAGCTACGATGCCTGTGTGTTTCGTACTGGGTTGAACTCACACCAGCAACGGGTCTGATCGTTCTTTGACTTCCCAGCTGATTAAAAGACCAGGAGTCGCTGGATAAAACACATCAGGTAAGCTAATGTTTCATTTGTGCGTGGAACATAGCAAAGTTAGCTAGCTAGCTATTGTTGGTGACGTATATTCTGCGAGTTCAGAGATGTAGTTCACTGAGCGGTTTCACACAAAACTAAATGATACTACGACAAACCTACGACGGACTGCCACTTGCAAAACTATGTTTTAAATTGACAAACATCATGTGTTTAATTCATGGCGCAATTCAGACACGATTAAAACATGATTTGTGTCTCACTGTTGACTACTGTTCATATTTAATAAGGTCCCACCAGTCGGGGAGGGACTTCACCTCTCTGTATGTATTATGTCGATGAGCAGATGAGTATGCATATCACTACATAAATATAGTAAGTTATGCATATCTGTCTATATATTAAAGAATATTTTGGGTTTATTACAACTTGGGGCCTATTTTCATACTTGTGTCCATATGTCAATAGAATTATAATATAATTACATTATTATTACAGATAGAATAGAATCAACTTAACTGCTGTGATCTGTCACCACGGCAACATTTCTAAAGAAGAAGGCAGCAGGGGCAAGAACACAAACAGTGGTTTGACATTTTGGGAAAAAGAAAATGAGAAAGCAAACAAGCAGATTTCCCAAATTGTTAAACTAGTCCATTATTCGTCAGGTTTCAAGTAGTAAAGATGGCAAACTGTCTGTTGTATGCATCTATCACATTTTACAGACCAGTTACCACACCAACTGTATTTGCCGCAGTTGTGTGCACAGTTTTCCTGTCCAATGAGGACAAATTAACAACTTTTTGGGCGTGCTCGCTTTCTGTTTTACCTCAAAATAAAGTGCTAGCTGTCTAATCTGTTGGCTTGTTTAAAATCTGTGTGATTTCAAACTTCGTTGTTGAATTGTCGCCGTGTTCCCAGATCACAGCAGTAGCTGCTTTGGTGTGAACAATGTTATCATGACTGAAAGAAATGATGGCCCAAGTTACAGTAATCAGACCCAAGTTTTAATAAACCAGAGTGAATTGGCTACTAGTCGCAAATCGAGTTTTCAGGTCACCAGTACGCAGTATCGCTTATGCCAATTCTGTCTTTGTTTTCAGAACTGTGAGTCCAGAGCTGAAATCTTATGCCCTCGGAGTTCTGTTTCTGCTCCTGAGACTGATCGGTAAGACATTTAATATATTCACTTTGTATACTTTACTGTAATGCATTTATATCCACAGAAAAACAATTCATCATTCGTATTAGTCATAGACTGTGTATAAGAAGTGGATGTAGTCACTGGGGTTTTGTGGACTGACGTTTTGAAGCCTTGAGTTTGTTATTTTGGCCGTCGACATTTTGGTTTTTGACCACTAGAAGTGACTCGAGAGGGTGGAGCTAAGTACAACCGAATGCTGAATTAAACATTTTTAGGCGACCAAAAAGGTTATAATTAACTTTGATGAACTAAAAGCACACTGTGAAAGAGTTAAAGTTCAACGATGGAAACACCGACAACTCCCAGACTGGACAAGGCCGTAGTAATGACCTGTCAATCACAAAGTAGCCACGCCCCAAAACATAACCTGCTTTTTGGTCAATTTGACTCTAAATGGGACCATAATTTACTAAATGAACATCATGCTGTATTGAAGAAGACTTGAAACTAGCAAATGAGACCATAAACTCATGTTTACTGAGGTAATAAATCAAGTGAGAAGTAGGGTAATTTTATCATAGACTACTATGCAATCCGACGTCTTTTTGCAACCAGAGGAGTCGCCCCCTGCTGGCTGTTAGAAAGAATGCAAGTTTAAGGCACTTCAGCATTGGCTTCACTTCTTAGACCCGGAGGTTGCCCACTGGCATAGATGCACGATCTGTAATAAATTTCACACTGCTGTGTTTTTTCATGACCACGGTTGTCCGGTAGTTTTGATCTGTGCCGTAAATGTCAGAATTTCACCTTGGTTGAAATTAACCTCATCTTTCTGTCAGTGCGAATATCTTTTCCAAATTACATTTTGGTCACCTAAAAATGTGAGGGCTTCACTTCTGGTCGCAAAAGACCAGGATCGCGACGGGCAAAATGCCAAACTCAAGGCTTCAAAACGGCAGTCCACAAACCAATGGATGACGCCACGATGATTACGTCCACATACAGTCTATGGCGGATATATAGGAAACTGAAAGCAGTATGCTTTTTGAACCTCTGACCCGCTGTTTGCCAACGATCCCCTCCTGCTCCAGGCTTCATCCCTCCCCCTCTGATCTTCGGCATGGGCATCGACTCCACCTGTCTGTTCTGGAGCTCTGTCTGCGGCGAGAAGGGAGCCTGCATGCTGTACGACAACGTGGCCTACAGGCACCTGTACGTCAGCATCGCCATCGTCCTCAAGTCGTCGGCCTTCGTCCTGTACACCACCACGTGGCAGTGTCTGAGGAAGAACTACAGGAAATACATCAAGAACAGCGAGGGTTACCTCACACCCACCGAACTCTTCGCCTCCAACGTGACTCTGGACAATTTGGGCAAGGAGATCACCCAGAACCCAGCCAACAGGACAAAGTTCATATACAACCTGGAGGACCAAGAGATGTGCGACAACATGGAGTCAGTTTTATAGTGGTGGTCTGCACCGGGACTGCAGACCGGAGCTGAGGCTGTTGATGTGCAACTGATCTGATGTTTCTTTGGTGTCGTATCAGTGTAGAAGAATGCTCTCAGTAAGGGTCTTATCTCCTTCTCACCCAAAACATCAGACATAAGGAAAACAATTGAAGAGATGTTTCCCAAAATGCTCTATATCCACATTGCACTTTTTACTAAAATACAGGCGATCTGGTCCACTTTTTGTCAAACAAAATCATAAGCTAACTTTATTTGTTTTTGACATTTCTTTAATTTGACAGCAGAAATAGAGATTGACAGAAAAACGGGGAAAGAAACGAGGAGCGACTTTGCAGTTAATGCATCGTACCACTAATCCACCAGGACGTCCCTGAAACGATCTTCTTTAGTTCAACTTCATTAACAGTTCGGTTCAAATTGAAGTCTTATTAGGTTTTATTAGGAGACCAGAGCTCTTTGAGAAGCAGAACTCTGAAATGTTGGTTATTCATTAGCTTTATTAGACAGTTTATTTTCCTTTTAGAAGGAAGCACTTCTCAGGTCCAGATGCCAGATAGAAAGGATGACAGTCAGCATATTAGCTGATGCATATTTTAGCTCATGGTTAGAGTACTTTTCCAGACATGCAGAACATACAGTTAACTACTAGGCAACCCTACTACAGACATATTAACAGACTGTTAATAACAGACAGGCATGATCCCAGTAATTGATAAAGTAAGGGGCAACATATTACATCAACACCAGAGAGGTCTCACCTCTAGGCGGCCCTGTTTCCAGGCTACATCGTTAAAGCCTAAAATATAAAGTATGTATAGACAAAATATGGACCTCTCTACCCCAGTTAAAAGCAATTAATTTCAAACTCATTACACAATAACTGCTTTTTTCTTTAAAGGGCCAGTGTGTAACATTTCAGGGGATCTATTAGCAGAAATGTAATTTAATATTCTTAACTATGTTTTCGTTAGTGTATAATCACCTGAAACTAAGAACTGTGTTTTCGTTAGCTTAGAATGAGCCATTTGTATCTATATAGCAGGGCTGGGACGATTCACCTATCCGATTATTCGATACTATCACGATACGTGGGTGCCGATTTGATATGTATTGCGATTCTACAAGTATTGCGATTCGATATTGCGATTTATTAACTTTTTTAAGACTAGACCATGGGAAAAAGTTGAAAATATCTAAATTAAAAATTAAAATTTTCAGCATCTATGTAGTCAGAGATGTTCTGAAGTTAAATATATCAGTCATTATCAGGCATTATTTATTAAAAATTTTCCAGCATCGACATTTCCCTCATAAATTAGTGGTATTTTCTTTTTAATTTATAAGGGACATGTAATGTTTTATACTCCTGGTGAATATAATCCAATCAATCTTATTTCCATAAATGTATTTTGTATATACAGCTCCTTTTGTTAACACCTTATTTCGAAAAACAAACGTAGTCACGCGTATATACTTCTGCTAACGTCGCCAAGCTAGCTCTCCCGTCAGGTCCCGTTTATACGTCCATGGTCAGCTCCATTGAATGCATTTAACATAAATGTTAGTATATTGGTGCTCTACAGTTGTGGCATTGATCGTAATAAAATCACAATACATAGATGAATCAATTTTTCTCCTACCCCTACTACATAGGGAGCGGGTCCTCTTCACGAAGTCCACCATGTTGCTCCGCCATGTTTCAACAGTAACCCAGAATGGACAAACCAAACACTGGCTCTAGAGAGCGTCTTTCGCGATTACGTTACCCGAAGGCCACCATACGCTTGTGAAACCACAGTTTTGCACTCGGCGGCTCACTTTACCGCAGTCTTGGAAAGAGAGGAGTGAGGGGAGGGGTACTTAGTTGGTTGCAATCTGCAACCACAACCACTAGATGCCACCAAATCCTACACACTGTACCTTTAATCTTAAGCAGTGGAAAATGAAAGGAAGATGTAGTCTTGAAAATGTATTTAATAATCTTGATTATTTATTTTTGTTTATCTTCAATGTTCAATATCTTATAAAATTGCCCAGAAGTGAAGTTTACAACAATATTCGTCACAGAAATAGATTTTATTTTTCGTTTTGTGCCACCAGTCATTTTGCATGAGTAGAGGTCTCTGTGCATCAAAGGGTGGATATCCCATTTTGGAACCAAACTCTTCAGTTTGAGTTGATGTTGCACATTTAAAAAAACAAGGAGCAGAGTCTTTCTCAATAGCTTTCAATTTAAATAGCCCGTTCTTGTTCTAGAGGGCATTTTAGGACATCTGTTGAAGGTAGAGGAGTGTTGAGTCAGTATGTATTTATTATCCCTTTACTGTGTCATAGTGTGGAGTTTTGCTATGAATGCTGGACGAGATTCTGAGACAAATTTTCTGTTTCAGACTCACAGAACTGTTTTTTTTTTTTACTTCACACCATTTTGTTGATATACAGTCTTTTCTCTTTGGCATTTATAGAAATTAAGTGCAACTTCCAAAAGTCCTTCTAGGTGTTAAGCTGATGATCTAAAAAAGCAGCGGACCATGAGAGAGGATAAAGAGAGAGAGTTTGGTGGCCCACCTAGGAATAGTTGGACAAGACACATATGAGCTGATTCAGTAACTGAACCTGTGACATTTCAGCTACTTGACTATCTTTCTAACCACTGATTTGACCGTACCGCCGTTATAATTCGGCCAGGAACACTCATGTTGATGGCAAATCGAGACAGAAGTGCAGTTTGGCTTGGCGGTGTAATTCTACTCCTGGGGACGCCCCCTGCAGCAGTAATGCATGGAATACACAGCAACATGATAAATAACAAGCAGGGAACATTGCAAATAAGACTCTCCAGGGTACAGAGACATGTATGTAGTCGAGCCAAAGCAGGTGGAGGCTGTGGGGGAGGAGGCCTTCGCCAGTAGAATCAGTAACAGCAGCGAAGCTCACGTGAGCATACAGACTGAGAGTGTGGAGGCATTTAAGTAGAACGCCAAGTCAAGGCAATGATGGTTGTGATGGGCTAGCTGTCAGCAGACACAGCATAGCATGACGCACAGTGTCCAGCCAGAATTAGTTCATTTAAAAGCATGCTGATAATGCATGCAATGATAAAAAATAAATATTCAGTATGTCACTAAGCTGCACAGACTCTGTGGTTTGGTGGCCATGGTAAACGGTTAAATACACATTTAACTCCAATGGCCTCCAAATTCTATTTTAGACCATGGAAAAAGCTTTATAATGCATACTGCATTGTGATGTTGACAATTTTTAGCAAAGAGCTGACTCATAATCACTCACACTGCAGTGATTGTCGAAACTGATTTTTTTTTTTTCAAATGATAATTTTGTTTTTAGGAATTCTGTGGGATTCTGATTTCTGACATATCCAGTTTATATAGAGAATATATTGTTTTTCCTGGCTTACTTTGTAAGTATTTAATATGTTTTGCATCAAAAATATGGACCTTTGTCCAGCCACTGACCATCGCAATAGATTTCACCCCTTTTGATGTTTGGAGGTGGGGGTTAAAGGAGCAGTTCAACATTTTGGGAATCAAGCTTTGTTGGCGAGAGTTAGACAAGAAGATCGATACCACCGTCAAGTCTGTACGGTAAATATGAAGCTAGAGCCAGCAGCCGCTTAGCTTAGCTTAGCATAAAGATTGGAAATAAACTGGGTGCAAACTGCTAGCCTGGTTTAAAAAAATCCACCTGCCAACACCTCTAAAGCTAATTTATTTACATGTTATATCTGGTTTGTTTAATCCGTACAAAAACAGAAGTGTAACAACAGCTGTTGTCAGAAAAACACCGGAGTTTCGTCTCTTTGCTTCTATACTCTTTGCCGCCAGAAAATAGTCGTGTACATATCCCCCCGTAAAAAGAAAATTTGTCAGTTATAAAGTAAAAAAAAGTAAAACAAATGAGATATATGGTGTTAATAGATTAATTTTAGAGGTGCTCGTAGGTGGATTTTGTTATTGGAACCAGGCTAGCTATTCCATATGTTTTCCATCTTTGTGCTAAGCTCACCAGCTCCTGGTTGTAGCTTCATATCTACCGTACAGACATGAGAGTGGCATCAATCTTCTCATCTAACTCTTGGCAAGAAAGCAAAAAAAGCGCACTCCCTAAAAATGTCTAACTGTTCTTAAAGTTTTAAGTTTAAAGTTCCATGATTCAGTCTCATTTTATGCTGCTGCTCATGTTTTATGAGTACATTTTTCTTTTTTGCAAATGGTGGAATTCATCTTGGATCCACACTACTCATATGATGTATTTAGTTTAGCACTTCAATGAGCTAATAGTATAAGACTTAAACTATACATTAATGATGCTTCAGCATCATAAATAATATAGAGAATATTATATCAAAAGGGGGAAAACGGACAGATGTTAGAGAATGTTGGAGATCAACAATGGACCTACATTCAACACAGAGCCATGCCAGACCAGACTCATGTCTGCTTGGTTTGATGTGAACTAAGAGAGTATAAATACAGCACAGCAGTGAGACTTAAATTCTTAAAAATGGAAGGATTTTGGGGCACTGATTAGGTAGTGTAAACAGTTTCTCAAAATTGGACTGTCCCTGATGGGAAGATTGGCTCCTATAGCAGGACATTCAGGACAGCCGGACATGATGCTAAGAGCTTCTAATGGGGAGGAGGGAGTTGACCAGCTGGCCACCGTCTCCTCCTCAGTAACCCCCCCAACAGGTGGCGCTGTCTTTGATATCTGTAACGTCCAGTGTGTCATAGTGCTGACTCCTCTGTACATAATAGTGCCATACAAGTGCCAAAGTGACACCATAGAAGTGTTCTGTAATGTCCTGCAGAGAACTTGCTGGAGCTCAGAGCAGATCCTCCAGCTGTATGTAGCCTTTCTGTGATATCCCTCCACTTACTTTTCACCATATCATACAAAAAGTGTCCCAAAAAACATATTGCCTATAAAATATTGTATATGGAATCTAGAAAAACAGTATTATTTAGGATGTAATAACTGTTAATATGTAGGACTTTTCTACTAGTGAAGGTATTGTCTAATTTAGATTAATCTCTCTTTCCATCAGTGGCAAAGCTGATAACTGTTTGTTGCTTTGGTCCAAATAAAAACAATACTTTGCTTGAAATAAGTGGCACCAATGTTAAGCTGTAGCCTGACATTGTACAGTAGATACGGTTGACTGTAGAAAGTCAGCCGAACTTCACTGATAGCAGTCCTGCACCTGTGCCTGGATATTAAAGCTCTACTCTTGAGACTTCCTGATGTTGTGCCATATCAACCCGTGCACTGTAACATTCAACACTCGCAAAGAAGAAGAAGCCAACATATTCTAGGTCTGTCTAACGCGCTGGGCAAGTGCGACAGCGCTTGCTTGACCTTGTATTCACCTGCGGCGACAGGACTGTTTTGCCTTGTGATGAGAAAATAACTTTGGAGCATAAATGTTTTTTTACATCCTATTTTTCTCATTATTCTCTTTTGATGACCTTTGCCTTGTGGTAACAGCAGATTGACTTTTATAGCGGATCTTTAGTGACAGAAGTATGCACATATGAAGAGTTTACTGCCAAAATATGACATTTCTGGGCAAAAAAAAAAGTCCCGAGGTTTATCATTAAAGAGACATTTTGACAGTTATCCTGTAAATAGGCCCATGATTTGTTTTTGTTGCTATTAATTATTTCTAACGGATAGTCACTTTTTGTAAACGATGGATGTTATTTTGGGAGCAAACTCTTCGTATGCAGATAGATAATCCTTTGGTTTGAGCCTTTAGGCAGCATGTTGCCTTGGATTAAAGTGAAACCACGTGCTAACCATGTTAGTGCCGGGTTTATAGAGTGATGTGTTTGCTTATGTTGTTGGGTGGTATTCAATGTGTGAATTTCATGGCTCTTTGCAGGGGACCTCTGAGAAGAAAAGGGCATTGAAATAAGAAAATATCACCTATATTTTCAAAGCATCACTAAAGATTTTTAGATATGCTCTATTGCTTCTTTGGATTTCTTTTCTTTCTTTCTTTTTTTTCTTTAGATTATATGAATTTATATTTAAAAGCTTTTATGTTCTGTATATTTCTTGGAAAAGATTACATGATTGTATGTTTATTGTAAATACATTAAATATACTATTTTTGTTTTTAATATGACATTTTCTGCCTGACAACTATCAACCAATCTGTGATGATTTCATAGTTAATCAGATCTAATTGTCACTGTGAGGTGTTTTTTTTCACACCACTGAAACATCAATTTTCAAATTCAATATTTCAGAATCACATCAACTGTTCATCCACCTAACACCTGCACTGTTAAATAATTTGGACCAGATGTTTACACGACAAAACGGTTAGTTGTGCAGAACAAGACTAAGAGCCTGCTGTCATGCTAGTGGCTCCTTGAGGCTGTACTTGCTTTCAGCTAAATGCTAACATCGGCAAGCTAACATGCTCACAGTGATGATAAACATGCTTATGTTAAGCAGTTAAACACTGTTTATGTTCACCATTTTTGTTTACCAAGGTAACATTTGCTAATCAGCACTAAACACAAAGTACAGCTGAGGCTGGTCATGTCTAGAAGGTAACCCCTAAGTTGCAAAACTGTGCGATGACTCTTTTTGTTTCGCAACTTGTGGGTTACCTTCTCGACACGACCGCAAAGGCTGATGGGAATGTCATTAGTTTGCAGACAAATTAAACCTGATAATGGTGCCAGATGATGTTTGGGGTTTACCAAAGTTATTACAATTCATCCTGAGTAGGGCATGAATATTTTTACCAACTTTCCTTGACACTCTATCCAATAGTTGTTGAGACATTTGGCTCAAAACCACAATGGCTCTTCATGGCAGCGCTAGAGAAAAAGTCAGGGGATCACCAAAGTCAGTGGAATTGATCCTCTGGGGACCATCTATTTAATGGCCATCCATCTAATAGTTGTTGAGATATTTCAATCTGGGCCAAAGTCGTGGACCAACCTACAGACCAACTTGGTCATCCTTATAGCCACGCCGCTAGCGGCTAAAATCATGAGAGCCACAGAATAGCAGTATTTAGCCAGATGCTAATGAATTTGCCTCCCTATGTATGTTTAATTTTCTATTGGGGATTGGGATCACACTTATGGGGGACAGAAACTGCCAAAATCAAAAATCAATGACTAAATAAATGTCATTAAATGTAACAAAATAATATTAAAAAAATAAATGTAGCAATTAATTAATTGATAAAATGTGACATACATTAATATATCTGTTTTATTTTGCTTCGTCATTTATCTTTGTATTAATTCCCTTATTTATTTACTCTTCTGTGTAATTTTCTCTTTTATTTATTTATGTATTTTATCATTTTTTTAAAATTACTTATTTATTTTTTTACATTTAACATTTATTTATCTATTTTTGATTTTGGCTTTTTCAGTCCCCCATACCCACTAAGGATCATGTGATAAATCTGTTGGGTTATGAGATGACTAACAAGGTAGAAAAAAAAGAAGAAAATACATTTCAAAATGTTTATTTTTTCTGACCTCTTTTTTCAAATATTTGCTGTTATTTTGTGAAACAGCAGATAGTTTGACTTTCTCAGAACTCTAAAGAGGATTTCAACCAAAGAACATCAGAAGGGAACATCAGTGTTTGGTTGAAGTGCTCACAGATACTGTATATATGCACGCTGTCATGGGGCCATTAGTAGAAATGTGTTGGCTATAAGAGTCACCAGCATTAGTTGATGATATGGAGGATACAAGATACTTCATACTTCATACTTCTGACAATATGCTGTGGTTTTCTGTATGCCATGTAGAGCCATGCTTGTGATAAAGGGCTGTATTGGCTTGGTGAATGCTTGATAGGTCAGATAAGGTGAAAGGTCACATTTTATTTTCTGGTCTAAACCGACAGAAGAAGATAAATCCTGACATCAGTTTAATTGAAATGTGCTTTACCATGATCTAATTTCCTGTCATCCGAGCCCTGTGGTTATCCCCGGGCCTCCCTGCCGCGCTACGACAGCTAGTGGAGATAATAACCGGGGTTATGGATTGACCGGTGGATCACCTTGTACCGCTGCTTTGAGGGAACGGGTGTACGTGTTCGGGGGGCCAGGTCGCGGCGTTGCTTTTATGCGAGAGCCGGGGCTGAGAGCTCTCCTGTTTTTTCTCGAGTGCAGACGGGGTCTTGCCGGGGCCACGGTGCAGTGGAATGGAAAGCATGCCATTCCCTGTTCCGCTTGATGCCGAGTGACTGTGAGAGGTTGTGTCATGTTCCTTGGCTATTGACTCAATGACTTGGGACTCCACGACGAAAGCCTGAACCCGTGCGGGCTCTCTGCGTGCTGACAGAGAAATGTGTCTTCCACTTGTCTTCACATTGACCCGAGGACTCTGCCGAACTGACGTGTCCGCATCCCCAAAGTCTCACCTCCTGGACCCAGGAGTAACCTTTCCGCGACCTTGCCTGTCTTTCACGCTCTGTTAGCCGTGGCTCTGGCTGCTATCGAAACAATTCACTGAACTTGTGGTTTTTTTTCTTACTGATATAGCCATGGATTCCCCGTCTGTGGCAGTCAACCTATTCAGCTTCCGCTACACGGATGACATGGCTGAGAATTCAGCCTTATGCACCGCGTATTATTCATCGCTGTCACAGCGGGTTCGAAAGTCAAGGCACAGAGTAAGCACGGGCCATTAGCTGGTACTGAAATGACAGCTCAAAGAGCCAGACCTTCATGGCTGCCTCTGCCCTCCGGTTCATCCACAAGACAAGAATCAGCATATGCCCTTCATTTGTTGGAAAAATTAGGATATCTGGACCTGCCCCACTGTGAATAAATGATGATGTATTCCTCTTTACATTGTATGCAAAAAGGATTATTCTGCATATTTGACTAATGCCTTGTCTTGTGACATGGCTCCGACAGCTGACCTGATTTATTGCAAGGTTCCTTGCATTGTTAAAAAAAAACAATCTCTGACTCGGTGACAACGGCCCAATTATCCCTTTCATGCAGAAAAGGTCCACATACAAAAGAGGCTGTGAATTGCAAATCCAGCTGCTGGCTCTCCTCTAATCTAATAATGTGATCCATCATTTCAGCAGCGACGGCTCTACACCCCGGGCATGGAAAAGAATCCCACAGAGGATTAGTATGAAGATGTTTGCATATCCATATATGCAGTCCTGAGAGGCTGCATGGAAAAGGAAATCACAAAAACATGTTTCTAATAATGTGTCATGTCATCCCTTTGCATTTCCATTTATGTTCAGGACTGTCTTGATACATATTTCCAAACTGTTATTGGTTGTCAGCAACCTTCCAAACACTTGACATCCGAACCAGCATATAGATGCCTTCAGGAAAGTAAGAAGAAGCACTGTTTCAGGCAGGAAAAAACCCTGTAAAACTCAATGTTTCCTGCTGAGTCGTAGTGGCGCTGTTGGTTGAAGGATGGTCCTGTTGCAGAATCATCCATTACCCTGATGAGCCCACAGCCCCCTGAGCTACGACAGCACAGCCACACGATGAGCGAGACAGGCGACTGCCACAATTTGTTCCGCTAAAGCATTCATCACACTAATTACCCATGGTGCCAAGCAGCTCCCGTAGCCCCGGTTGAAGCTTTGGCTGCTCGTTTGGAGCCGAGGTGAGGCGGGGAAACCTCAGATGAGTCTAAACAGGAGGCTGTCCTCTTTTTTTTCCGGGCTCTCCAGCACATAATTAACTCGGCACTCCAGCAACTTTGACAAATTGGAATGATGAATCTGGCCTCTATGAATAGATACAAATACATGATCAATCAAAAACTACCGGACGGTGTTCTCAGTCTGAGGAAATGTGCCGCTGTGAAGGACAAAAGAAGTGTCTTTGCTTTGAATGACATTTGGTCCTGTGGTGGTGGAGAAGCAGGAGGGAGGGTTTGTGTCTTTGTTGTGTTTTTTGCCTGCAAAAATGTAGCAGCAAGTCAGTGCTAAGAGGGTGGCGCAGAGAAAAGTGGTTGGGAAATTTCACCATTTCATCCTTTAAATGCCAAATTAAAACCATTATATTCCAATTATCCATGCATAATGTCTGCTTTAAAGGGCTATGCAGCCCTGCCTCCCGGCCTCTTGGAAAAAACTTTCCCAAATGTAGACAGATGCAAAGGGACAGCCTCTGTGAATTAAATCATTTATGCCACCTGACCTTGAAAAGCTCCAAGAAAAACTCAGGGTTTTTTTTGAGTTTCTGTGTCATTCAGACGAGCCTCCAACTGTCCGTGTCCCTCCTGGGTTTCACACAGCCGTCTGAACCAATGTAACATCCAGTACATCACGACGTCCCAGCATCACCTCCCTGTAGTAGACCAACAGATCAAGGACGAGGAAACTTCCTGGAAGCAACAAATCCTGCCCTCCTCACAGTCACAGTGCTGCTCACCAACCAGGCCAAGAAAAAACACCTGAGATAATGACACAATTACCAATTGTTGAGACGCTCTATTAACCCTTACATGCACCGGTCATTCGAAACTCCACTTTCCATTAGGTTGATCAAAAATGATACACATTATATTATATTATATTATATTATGTTATATTTAAGGCTGTCAAAGTTAACAAGTTATTATATAATATATTTTTATTTTTTATTTATTTAAATTTGATTTCATATAAGGAGGCTAAATAGCGCTTGAAACTTACGCTAAATTTTGGCGAGGAAAAACTGGCATGGCAATTTTCAAAGGGGTCCCTTGACCTCTGACCTCAAGATATGTGAATGAAAATGGGTTCTATGGGTACCCACGAGTCTCCCCTCTACAGACATGCCCACTTTATGATAATCACATGCAGTTTGGGGCAAGTCATAGTCAAGTCAGCACACTGACACACTGACAGCTGCTGAGTTTGCCATGTTGTGATTTGAGCATATTTCAATGCTAAATGCAGTACCTGTGAGGGTTTCTGGACAATACTTGTCATTGTTTTGTGTTGTTAATTGATTTCCAATAATAAATATATACATACATTTGCATAAAGCAAGCATATTTACCCACTTCCATGTTGATAATAGTATTAAATACTTGATGGATCTCCCTTTAAGGTACATTTTGAACAGATAAAAAATGTGTAATTAATTTACGATCAATCACCATTTCTATGGACAGTCATGCAATTAATCGTGATTAAATACTTTAATTGATTGACAGCAGTTATATTATATTATATTATATTATATTATATAATATAAAAAATAATTCTTCAGAATTTTGCCAAGAAAAAATTATATTAATTCGGCACCAGCATAATTTAAATTTTGTCATTTTTATCATCAAATTATCGATCTTGCTTGAGTCTCTCTAAGTAGTGCTACTTAGCTACTAAGCTAGCTAAGCTAACCTACTAAACTATTTAGTTATGGCAACAGTTCATCCACATCTACAGTAGCCTAATATAAGCTGGCAAGCTAATGCTAGCTAGCAGTTTCAATTTAATAGCAAATACTTGTTCGCATAGCCTACAGTATTTGTAAGTGTTATGTAAAGCAGCTGTCAACTTAGTGGTATGACTTTTTCTGAGGTAATATAGATGATGAATTATGAATCAAAAACAGAATTTGTCTTGCTGTGTAAAATGTGAATAATGATGCTTAAAACCCCCCCCCAGCTAATTAGTATCCCAGGGTGCATTTTCCTCATTTAAAGCTGTTATATCAGTCAGTAAAAGAGCACAACATATAACAAACTACTGAGCAACCTGCATTTTATAAATGACCAATTTTCTCCTCTTTGTATTTATAAATGCAATCAACATGCTTTCCCCAGTTTATATCAGCAATTATTGTATTTATGCATGCAACATGGCAGAATAATGAGCAGATGTTAACGTGAGCAAAATATTTGAAGTCCTGATGCTGGTTCATTAGAGACAGAAGGCAACAATAGTCTTTGTCATTTTAAAAAAATCTGCTTTATATGACTGTAAAGATTGTGTCTCAGTTCAAAGTAAAGCCGTATGTATTTTGATAATTTACTCTGCAATGTGGGTTAATCTTGTGCCAGATAATTAGTTCTGGTCTGCGTGAGGTCAAAGGTTAAGTAGGGCTTTGTACAAGTCCTAATGAGGATCCCTGCACTTCGCCAGGATGGCTCCGTCCACAACTGGGAAGGCCGTTGGTGTTGCGTTATCATTGGACGCTGACCTGTAGCACAATGTGCCTCTCAAGCATGTAATGCACGTCATGGTGCACGCCATGGCGACCCCGGAGGAGTCAGAGGTCAGCGGTCGGGGGTTATTGAAAAGTTAGAGACAGTCCGGTGGTCACAGGTGAAACAGTGGTCGAGGTGTGATAATGTAACTGACAAGTTATTGCTGCTCTCTGCCTGACTGACTCTGCTGAGAAGCCTAAGAGATTCCAGCTTTGTTTCAATGGCTGCCAAGGTCAACAGCAAGGAGACAATCGACCTGCTCTGTTTACTCTACAGCATCCACTGTCATATTTCTCAACATGAGAAGATAGTCTCTTAGAATTGTTCATTTCAAATTACACTATTATTCTACATACACATGATCTTCATAGTAGTATTTTGACCTCTACTTAAAGGGACAGTGTGTAACATTTAAGAGGATCTATTGGCAGAAATGGAATATAATAATAAAGTTTTTTTTTGTGTAATCACCTGTTAGTAAGACTTTTTGTGTTTTTGTTACCTTAGAATGAGCCGTTTATATCTACATAGGGAGCGGGTCATCTTCACGGAGTCAGCCATGTTTCTACAGTAGCCCAGAACGGACAAACCAAACACTGGCTCTAGAGAACACCATTCGCGTCGGCCACCGTAGTTCTCCTACACTGCTTGGCACACAGGATAAATTTCAGTTGGCTGCAATCTGCAACCTCGCCGCTAGATGGCACCAAATCCCACACACCTTTCATTATAGTTTAACTTTAAATATAAAACATGAATGTCTTTGACACAAAGGTATAACTTTCAGAACTAGTTGTAATGTTAGGAAAAGCAGGAAAGCTTACAATGTTGAGGCATGGTCACATTACGTTTCCGTTTAAAGACATTTAGCTGGACTCAGACTGTAAAC
The DNA here is from genome assembly GCA_916701665.1 of Sebastiscus tertius. Classification (NCBI taxonomy): domain Eukaryota; kingdom Metazoa; phylum Chordata; class Actinopteri; order Perciformes; family Sebastidae; genus Sebastiscus; species Sebastiscus tertius. The sequence goes on along the minus strand of CAKAOH010023502.1, from coordinate 5,917 downwards.
AGTGTATGAGAACGTCTGGTAGAGTGATAGCTAGAATAATAACTTCACCATTTCCGCTTGCTCAAAGTCGAACAAAGGTGAACTCTGACCTGCGAATCTGCTACAGCCAACTACACATTGCACCAAAACAGGAAATGCATGCTTGAATTTGTCCGTTGTTTGGGCTTCAATAGAAGTGAATGGGAGTTTTACATTCATGTCTGTTGTTGTGTCAAAGAAATTATTTAATTTAATTTTAATAATTTATTATTTAATTATTAATTCTTTGTTACACCCCACCCCCACAATTTAATGTCAAACATTTATTATACTGTATGTGGTGATAATATTGAGTGTAATTTATTTTTACTTTTTTAACGGTATGGGCCGTGAAGCATGTTGGTGTTTATTTGTGTTGCACCGGTGATGAAGAATTTCTTGAATTCCATAAAAGAGATCTTGAGGATGAAGAAGACAACAGGTGGCTCTGTGTGTTACAATTTAACTTTGCTTAGTTATCATCACTTTAAATGGCCAATTATTATTTTATTATTTATTTGATAAGCTTATGCTAAGTAGGTTTTGGGGTTTCCCATCCTGTTTTCAAAGGGGTGTGACAGCACCACGGCTCTGCACAGCCTGTAGGTTGTGTCGTGCTCAGGTCATATGCTTGCATGTTTCTGCATCTGGCCAGTCTCTCAGCTTTCTCCCTCTGTGTTACACCACACAACATAATATATGCATAAATCCACTAGCAAACACTATGATTAATATCCATTACACATTACGTTTTGCTCTTGTTTGATTTACGCATACAATCATGTTTCCTTAACACTGTTGTGGCGTACAGGCTGGGTCGTGACCTTCTTGGATCTGCACGCTCACCGAGGCGTTGTCAAAACACAATTAGGAGTACACAGAGTACTTTTAGATCACAACCATTTATCTCATTAACATAATGAGCTTAAACTACACTTACTGACTCTAAAGGCCAAGATTACTATTTCCTTAGAAGAAGAACATTTTGACCACCGTGCGTATGTGTCCTCTTTAGGTGGACGAGCACAGAGGCTGTCATCGCCCCATCTCTCCCACCTTGAGCAGACCTGTCGCACTGCTACTGTATCTGTCCTACTGTTAAACACTTGGTGGATTTAACAGATAACCATATGGTGCTACTGGTTGGTTAGAGGGGGTAAAGAGCTTAGCAGGGAGCTGTAATTAAACGATATACTGTATGTATATGGAGCCACGTTGAAGCCTTTAAAAAAAGAGGCTGCAGATCTCTGAGCAGCGAGCCAACCGCTGCCTCCCACTGTGCCGTAAACAGTCACATCCTGGTGATTTTTGCACACACAGCAGGTCTCTCCTGGCCATACTCTCCCTCAATTTGTCCCCAATTAGCTAGCTTTCAGCTCCCCATGTATGATAAGTCTTAAAGGTCACCAGATCACCAAAAACAGGGGGGGGATTTATCATCTTTAAACCCCCAAATCTGTGATTAATGTTAACTGGACTTGTCACTAGAGAGTTCAGTGAATTAAACATGGAGGAATGCATCATCCCCATCCAGCGTGGTAAACACTTTAGCCTTGACCTTCCACTGCTGATTGGTCTTGGACGACAGCCGTGTGTTTTGTTAGCAGGCAGAGCAGAGCTTGTTTTGTGTGTGTGTGAGCAGTCACTGGATGACTGCAGAGCTGGCCGTCTGGAAGGACGTGACGGCACACTCGGCCTCGGGACCCATGGAGCATGAGTCAACCAGCGAAACGGCCATGCAGACATTTTCACATGGCGATGACTTGCTTCCAAGAGCCTCTGTGAACATCAAGAAAATTGAATCTCTTAATAAAAAAAAATGGACAGGAATCAGTAACGCTGGTGCACAAACACATCAGGAGCTAAAAGTAGCACAGAGTGTGGAGACACAGATGGCACAGCTAGGGACTAAAGGACAACACTGGACGTATGACGTTAGTGCAAAAAGGTGTTTTTTAGGTGCAATCATGCATTGTGACATACATCTGTAAAATGGTGCAGCTGTTTATATTATGAAACTGGATTATGGATGAGATCACACTAATATTTAGATTTTATATTGATTGTATGACACGTGGCGATGCAAAACACTGATTATCTTTAGCCTTTGTGTTTGTATGTGAATCCAGTGTATTTGGGGATTATCAGAATATTTTTAACTATAGTAGATGTAAAACAATAACACAATATCCTGCAGGAGGAGTTTGTTTGTAAAATTATAATTAAGTAGATGTAAAATCAATTTCAAGTGGAATTAATAACTTTCTCATTTACTAAAAAATTATATAATTTTTTTTGTATCTTTTTTCATCTTCACATACGTGCAAATCAAAAAGTGGACTATGTTCTGATTACATCCTTAAGATAATAATAATGATAATAAAAAAAAGTTTCCTCTGTGTCCTCCGGTGCTCCTAATGGCATCTGCAAGATTTCACAGACCGGAGCAAAACTACCAATCAGAGCCGAGCTGGAGCCCTGCCGTCTATGAGCAGCTGTAAATCACTCACGAACTCCGATCAAACGGTCAAACTAGGCAGCGCTGATGAAATATGAATCAATATTCTGTTACTGTAATGCCTATTTCTCACCTCAAATGTTTTCAGAAACATCTTGTAGTGTACTGTTTAGCTGGAAATAAGAAAAAGTTTGTGACCCGGCAGCCATGTTGGGATTAGTTGAGGAAATACCATGCACCGCCCACCAGCCAGAGCACAGCCAATAGGAACGCTCTCTCTCTCTCTGAAATGACCTGTGATTGGCCAAAATCTCCCGTCACGGGCTAGATTTTTTAAAGCCTGAAAACAGAGCCATGAGGAGGAGCAGAAGTCTAGTTATCTCTCAGAACACTTGAATTACAATATGCTGAAAGGAATTTTTACCCAATGATGCCAAAAATATACTGCCTACTGCAGGTTTAATCAGACAAATCAGGAAATCAGAATATTTCTCCCCTTTCAACTAACAGGTCAATATGAGTGGCTACACATTTGGTCAGTTTATGATGCAACATTTTTACACATTTCTAAAAAAAAATATGTAAAACACACATTTAAAAAACATGCTATATATACAGTATGTCTGATCAACACTTTAAATAACATGCATGTTCATTAGAAATGTAGTAGATTTATCTCCTCCTATAGTAGGCTATACATTTGTTTTTCCTGTGTAATTTACAGATGACACTAGGTGGCATCAAATTACTGCATTTAGGATCTGCTGCTCCTCTGTCTGCTGCTCTCCTCATGTGAGACTAATAATAAAGTGTGAGCTAAAGTAGGAGTCTCCTTATATTTCAGACAATGGTCTGACAGAATCACTGCAGATATTGGAGTCGAGCAGATGCAACACACACAAACACTTATAACCAGTGGCGGCTGGTGGAAATGTTTCTAGGTAGGGCTGTGCCACATCCAATCAATTTCAGAAAACATCCTAGTATGATTTAATGCAAAAAAAGTGAAGGTATCAAAAACACATTACTAGTTTGAAGTTAAATAATTAACAATAATTTATTCCAATAGGAAGAGTAAATAATGCTTTGAAAAACACAACAGTATAAAATGTACTCAGTGGTGGTGGAATGTAACTAAGTACTTAAATACAATTTTGAGGTACTTCTACTTTACTTGAGTATTTCCATGTTCTGCTACTCTCTACTTCTACTCAACTACATCTCAGAGGGAAATAGTAGACTTTTTACTCCACTACATTTAAATGGAATGGAATGGAACTACATTTGGAATGGAATGGAACTACATTTGGAATGGAATGGAACTACATTTATCTGACAACTTTAGTTACTTTACAGATTCAGATTATTAATACAAAATATAATCACATTACAATCAAATTACACATTACAGTCAAATTACACATATTGCTGGGTGCATTGCATATTTAAAACACACATATATTGACAATTTGTCTAATTTTTATTTTTATTAATATTATTTAGTAGTAATGTTTTTTGTGTGTGACTCAGAGAGAGAGAGGAGACAACCAGAGAAGATGAGCTAAGAAAACACACTCAGTAGAGTAGTATACGCTATCATTAGAAATCCTGCTGATCCCAGACCAGCATCTTTATAAACCCCTCCTCCAAACACTGACGTCACCGAGTCACAGCCGGTGACGCGGTGACGCACCACTCTCTTCTCTTCGTCCCGGAGCAAAGCATCATCAAAATCACCATCCATCACCTCCTCTCTCTCTCTCTCTCTCTCCTCTCTCTGTTGTCTTTTTAATGTAACTTGTGACTGATCTGGAGAGCAGGGAGCGTCTGGAAAGCCTGGTCTCCATCCTGGACTCCATCTCTGATCTGAGGACGGATCTGATCTGCTCGGTCGGTTCTCTGCTTAAAGCTGGACAAGAAAGGATCAGACTGTACATTTTTTTTGTTTTTGAAGAGGATAACATTTGCTTTCCTCCGTGGATTGGCTCAGCACTGTGTTGTCTTTATATGGATGTTATATTATCTCGGTTTTGGATTTTTCCAGCGCGCCTCTGAGCTGTTGTTCTGCAGCTTCTCTACTTGTGAAGTCGCGCGTTTATTATAATTAGATTATTCTTATGTGCTCTATTCATATTTTTGGGCGCAACTTGTATTTAATTGTGTCAAACAATGACGCGGGTTCATTGAATGTGTAGTTGGTAATTCATGAGGATAAAATAGTGTAGAAAGGATCAGATTGTATATTCTTTTTTGTTTTGGAGGATAACATTTGCTTTCCATTTGGATTTTTTTGGCTGTGTGTCTTTATATGGATGTTTTATTATCTTGGTGTGAATGAAGCTTTTCTTTTTGGATTTTTATTCCAGCGCGCCTGAAGCTGTTTTTCTGGCCGCTTCTCTATAATAATAATATTATATAATTATATCATTTTATGAGCTCTATTCCTATTTTTTTGGAGCGTAACTTGTTTTTAATTTTAAAATTATTATTTTTTTTTATTTTGTATTTTTTATTATTGAATGTGTAGTTTAGTAATTCATGAGGACAAAAAATAGTGTGCGTTAATTATCGCGTAAAAAAAAAAAAGAGGAAAAGTTGTGAGCGTAAAAGTTTTGGAGACTCAATATCGATTATGGCGATGGTGGCGTGGAGAAATACTGAGGGCGTCGGGGACACCCAGGGGACACTGTCCTCCTCGTCGGTCTCATCTCTGTCGCTGCCTGTGGAGCTGTCTGGACACATGAACCCACAGTCCTCTCTGGAAATACCTCCAGTAACACCAGCACCACCACCCAATGCATCCACCACCAACACCACCACATCCTCCTCCTCCTCATCTTCCTCCTCCATGGACAAACAGCAGCAGAGCCAGCACATCGAGTGCATCGTCTGCGGGGATAAATCCAGTGGAAAGCACTACGGACAGTTCACGTGTGAGGGATGTAAGAGCTTCTTTAAACGCTCGGTGAGGAGGAACCTGTCCTACACCTGCAGAGCCAACAGGACCTGTCCGGTGGACCAGCACCACCGCAACCAGTGCCAGTACTGTCGCCTCAAGAAGTGCCTCAAAGTCGGCATGAGGAGGGAAGGTACGGCCTGCAGGCGTCCTCCTGTTGTTGATATCGGTATTATCACATCGTCTTATATCCAAGCACCACTACACGGTTTAGGACACTCATACATACATAATGCATGCTCTCTTTATTTATCAACATTATTTTGTTTGACCACATGACCACCATGCTTGTGTATAGTAATCAGAAGCAGAATCAGAGTGATTATAATAGCCTATAGCCTATAATAATCACTTAGTTGTGATGCCTTTTGTCCTCTCCATGATATATTTTTTTCCATTAATATACTCTTTCATGCTAGTCTACATATATCTACCCATCCTACTACATGGTTTAGGACACTCACATGCATGCATGCTCTCTATAT
>CAKAOH010023501.1:0-12329 GCA_916701665.1 Sebastiscus tertius | reverse complement strand
CTGTGGTGACCTCTAGGATAATCACAGCCTCATGAAACTTTACAGCCACAAACTAGAGACCTAGAGCATTCAGAGGATGGATGGATCAGACTAGAGACCTAGAGCATTCAGAGGATGGATGGATCAGACTAGAGACCTAGAGCATTCAGAGGATGGATGGATCAGACTAGAGACCTAGAGCATTCAGAGGATGGATGGATCAGACTAGAGACCTAGAGCATTCAGAGGATGGATGGCTTTCCCAGCTAGATTGACAGTAAGGGGGTTTCTGAGCAGTTTACACAACACAAGTGCTCGCCATCCAATCGCCAAAAAAATGCAATTCTTGCAGAAATCTCCAAAATGTCAAAAGTTTTTGATCCCAAATCACAGCATGTCTTTTTCTATGGTGTTCCTCAAGGTCTTGGTGTCTTAATGTGTCATTCTGGAGGGATTATTGATCATTTTTATCAATTCTCCAGTGGTAAAAAATGGGTAAATTTAGCACCAAATCTGAGTAACAAATGGAATCAACCCAAAAAAACTGCTGCAACAACTTCTGAGACCTAATAGAGCCTGGAGATGACCATCACATACTGCTATCATCATGTTCATAATGTGGCTGAATGTTTCTGTGCTAATGCAGGACAGGTGCATGATGGGAACAGTAGTGATGTTGTATTGACAGGCTGCTGCTCTCTGACTGTGAAGATGAAATATCTCTGCCGCCCTCCGGTGGTGAAGCTTCATGTTACACTGTGTGTTTAATCAGGACGGTCGTCATCAGGAGGAGTTCTGCTCTTCTTCACCGTGATTATGACACCATGTGCCTCCAAATATCATTTACATCAGTCTTCATATTCATAGTAAAGGATTAAAGTAAAGCTTTTATACATTAGATACCAAAACATATGTACCGGCACTAACTTCATCTAATAATCTAATAAATATATAAAACAACATGAAGCTCAATATTACCTCCAGACGTCACACAGCAATTATCATTTCAGAATGATCGTAATAATTAATAATAAACTTTATTATTTATTTCATTTCAGGACGGCAATTAAATAAAATCTGCAGCCAAATAAAAATAAAAGCAAAACGAACAATAAAAGAAGCATTAAACATTAAACATTAAACTAACAGTTCTTTTCTTCATGGATTTTCTGTTACATCACAAACTGTTGATATTTGTCAGTGGTGAAATGTTGAAGATGTCGCTCTCTAATAATAATAATAATAATAATAATAATAATAATGTACTTCCATGTTGTGGTTGTGTTTTTCTGCAGACCCGTCCTACTCCGCCTCACCTCACCTCAGCCATGGCTGAGAACATCCTGGCTGCCGCCTGCGAGAGCGAATCACGCAACGCCGCAAAGAGGATGCGCCTCGACGCCTTTCACGTAAGTATGGCGGGGAAAAAAGCATTAATGTACATAAAAAGCTGAGCAGGCTGGCCGGTTCAGTGCAGAGCTGCTGATTAAGACTAACAGAGCTAAATGACACAGACTCAACGTTAAAGTAATGAAGAGTTGGTGAACATGTTGTATTTGTTTTATTATAATCCTCAACGAGACTTTTTAAAATCTAACGTTTGACGAATCAGAACTCCTCTTTCTAGGAAACGATGTCTTCATCCTATAATAATAACTCTGGGTTCTGACCACCAGTTATATTTTAATCCATCCATCTTGCTGTAAAGTATTTAGAAGTACTTCCTGTTTCCTCCTCCAGGATGACCAGATCTCTCTGGACAAGCCGTCCGGCGGCAGCGGCGGCGGTCTGAGGGAGCCGGCGTCCCTCGCTCACTCCGCCTACTCCCTGGCCGCCTCAGCCTTCTCCTCCTCCCAGGACACCCAGCTCTACATCAACGGAGCCGGCCTCAGCTACGGTTACCGTGGATACCCGGGTCTGGGCGCTGCCATGCAACACCCCGTTTCCCTGACGACCGGCGCTGCCGCTCAGAGCAACGGTGAGGATGGGGAGAGGGGGGGGGTAGAGGGTCTTTTATGGAGACAGAGAGGAGACGGACAGAGAGGAGACGGACAGAGAGGAGAGAGACAGAGAGGAGACGGACAGAGAGGAGACGGACAGAGAGGAGAGAGACAGAGAGGAGAGAGACAGAGAGGAGAGGGACAGAGAGGAGAGAGACAGAGAGGAGAGGGACAGAGAGGAGACGGACAGAGAGGAGAGAGACAGAGAGGAGAGAGACAGAGAGGAGACGGACAGAGAGGAGACAGACAGAGAGGAGAGAGACAGAGAGGAGACAGACAGAGAGGAGACAGAGAGAGGACTATTTGCCTCTCTGGTGTCTTCAGGGTCCGTCAGCTGTTTGAAGATGAGGTCGTAGTTTTGATGAGCAGATATTTGTGGAGCAGAGCGATGATGCCAAACAGCATCCAAACTTACCGATCGAGGTTTAATGAGTGTTCATTATTCGTCACAGATAACTCACATAATGAATGAAAGTAAAAGTGCATCTTTAGCTGACTGGTCAACTGCAGACCTGTGATGTCATAATAGTTTGATTATTTACACTCATTATAGCATCATTATGTGCGCTCCATTGTTGGCAGGTGATGGTGAAATAAATCAGTTTAAGGCCCGACACACCGAGCCGGCGGTCGGCCGGTCGTGAGTTGTTTCCTCTCACGCGGGCGCAGAACGTACGTGATAGCTGGCGGTCGGCTTCAGTCTTTGCGGCGTGTTCCAGAGCAGCTTTTTGGCCGAGGCACCGGCGACGTGAGGTGATGCAACGGTCGGCCTTCGTCGCCGCTAGTTCTCTGACGTCGGCTTGGTGTCTCTTCACCTCTGACCGCACCCAGTTTCACTTTCAAAACAAGGTTACAAAGTTCTTTCCAATAAAAGCATGATAAAAATAATTAACACCCAGAACTTAAAATCTGAACAAAATAAAATCATATAAATATTCACATCCGTTAAGAAAAAGCCATGATATAAAAGTGAGTCTTAAGAGATTTAAAGGAAGATACTGAGTTTACCTGCCTGAGATCCTCAGGTCGGGAGTTCCACAGCTGAGGGGCCCGGACAGCAGAAGCCCGGTTGGTCACCTTTGTTGACCAGTTTGGATTTTGGAACTGTTAGTAGGATCTCCTGCCAGAGGATCTCAAGCATCGATCAGGCTCATACGGAGTCAGCAAATCACCGATACAGGCCGATACGTTACACAGAAACACACCGACCATCTCACGGTACCGCCAGCTCTGAGCTGTGATCTGGTTTTAAAGACAGGCACCTTGACGGAGGTCTGCGCTCTCCGAGTGCCGTTCTAGTTGGGACTTATTTTGATTATTTTACCCTTAACTCCCCAGATCCTCGTTGTTTGAACCGATCTGACAGCATCCAATCAAGTAGCAGGAGAAAACCACGTTACTGAGCACCAGTTGGATCCAGTTACTCTTTTGTTCATGTAATGAAGAGCGCATAACGACTTGTTCAGGACTCACAACTCAAAGTTTAGGACTTACTTGTGACTTGCAAAACAATGAGTTGGTCCGACCTCTAGCGTTCAGTAAATCAACTTTAAGATGTAGTTTAAGAGTTTTTAAGCTGTCGTTACCTGGGATCCACAGGTGATGTTCCAGCAGTCTTCTACCATTTTGAACTGACTGATCTTTCTCTCCTTCACCTCTCCTCCTTCTCTTCATCCACCTCCCCCCTCCCTCCTTTGTCTCCATCCATCCTCTCCACCACCTTCAGGCCCAACAGACCTCAGCATGAAATCTCTCTCCTCTGCCAACATCAGTAACTCCTCCTCCTCCGCCTCCGCCGCCGCCGCCAACAACAGCCTGGGCGGGCGGGGCAGCAGCAGTGGCGGCGGCGGCGGAGGAGGGGGCGGGGCGTCGACCCAGCTCAGCCAACCGGAGATCACGGCCGTGCGTCAGCTGATCGCCGGCTACCGGGAGTCGGCCGCCTTCCTGCTCCGCTCGGCAGACGAGTTGGAGAACCTCATCCTGCAGCAGAACTGATGTGGGGAGAACACACACACACACACACACACACACACACACACACACACACACACACTTACACTCCGTTATGTTGGTTTCGTGTCCGTCTGCGTCGACCTCCTTCTTGTTTTTGCTAATTTTTTTGGAGGCAAAAGTGGGAAACTGGGACCGAAGGGAGGAGACCGATCCCACCAACAATCCCCCACAACCTCCGTCCGTCCACGCGGCCTGAGGACGAGAACTGAACATCTCTTCCTCTCCTCTCTGGAAGAACCTCACAATCAGCAAACACTGGAGGAGAGGAAGAGGAGAGGAAGAGGAGAAAGGAGGAGAAAGAAAAGCCTCCTCGTGGGTGAAGACGTTTTTGAGTTTTGATTGACGGCCGCTTTATGATCATTTAAAATACGTGATGACTCCCTGAGTTGGTTCTACTGAAGCTGTTTGAGTGTTTCTGGGAGTCCAGTGAGCGGTTCTGTTTCTTTGTTGTTCTTTTCTTTTTTTTTACTCTTCCCAAGTGACTGAAAGAAAGAAAAGCGGTTTGACTTCTCTGAACAGAAAGCACTAAACACGGAGAGGAGGACACTTTGAGTTCCGGGAACTGGAAAAGAGTTTTTGTTTAAAGAAAAAAAAAAAAAGGAGGAGGAGAGAAAGTGTTTTTGTGCTCGCTTGTATATAAGCTCTCTGTGTCCTATAGCACTTTTCCCTCACCTTGAACCCCCCACCCCCGTCCTCCTCACCCCCTTTACCCAGGGAGCAACTTGCTACTTATGCATCCAAGACGCCATGTTGACCACCAGGAAATACCTCAGATCAGACCTGCCATTATCAGTTCCTCTCACACACACACACACACACACACACACACACACACACACACTCTGCAAGTGAATGGTGACATTCCCACCTGTTTACTTCTTTTACCACCTGATGTCTTCAAGGTTTCTATATTTTCGGGGGAGAGAATCGAACAATCTTTTGCGCAAAGAGAGAGACCTGTAATGTCGAAAAAGACTGATGAAGCATTTGGAGAACTGATGTTGTGAACTTTGAAATCGTTTTTCTTTCGTGCGGGTTCATTCGTGTGCTGCTGTATATAATCAGTTCATCTTGAAACACTTGAGAAGAGAATCAGAGTTTCTCCTTAAAGGGGAGGGTGTTTTCTTAAATGTTGATCACTGGTGGCAGTTTTACCTGCCGCTTCTACTTTTCTTTTCTTTTTTTACAAATGTAGATGTAACGCCAACAAAACCTCAGCATCGTTGTGTTTAACAGCCCTCCCCCCCTCCCTTCTTCTTCTTCTTCTTCTCTCCATTGGACCTACTCTTCTTCGTGGACCTAAACACGTCCTCCTCCCCTCCCTGGTCCGGTCCAGGTCTCAGAGGACGAGGAGGACTGCTCTGTCTGTACTGTGTTTGTCTGTTAAACTCTGAGATGGCCATTACTATTATCATTATTATGATTCTTATGATTCTAATGATGAACTGTCATGTTGCTGCTGCTATACAAAAACCGGACCTTCTGCCATAGACCTGAAACCTCAACACAGCCGGGCGTTAGCGCGCCGCAGTGCCCCGTGAAATAAACCCGACCGACCTCCTGCGACCTCGACTGCAACCCGACCACAACAAAGCAAAAACGACACGGAGCCTCTGGCGGAGTCCCGCCTCTCTCAGACCGGTTGGCTGGTTGGTTTCTTTGGTTTGTTTTGCTTCATAGGGCTTGATTCATGTTCGTGTTTCGTGACTTTCTAACTGTGAATTCTTTCAACCTGGTTCCTTCACCACGTGTCCGCCCCTCCGGAGGAAACAGGGAGGGATGTATGAATCTTCACTGTGGGACATCAGGCCAACAAGGACACATTTAAACCTCTCAAGGGAGACAAACGGTCCAGTTAATCCTCATTTAGTTTTATGATGAGTTTGATCCAGAAGGAAAGAAAAGAGACGGCACGAAATTCTAACTTTTAATAAGAGAAATCCATGTTGGTGTTACACCTGATGAAGGTACTTTTATGTTGTAAGAGCCTCTTTGTTAAAGGAATAGTTTGACATTTTGGGGAAAATGCTTATTTGCTCTCTTGCCAAGAGTTAGATGAGAGTTCGGTACCATCAGCCGGTTAGCTTAGCTTAGCATAAAGAGTGGAAACGGAGGGAAACAGCTAGCCTGGCTCTGTGCTCCACCTACCAGCACCTCTAAAGCTCACTGATGAACCGACCCGGTCATCATCAGACGTTTCTACAAACCACAGATACGTTCAACGGAGACGTTTCTCAACCAAACATTACGTTTCATATCAGCCTCGTATCACGCTTGCAGAAGCGATTGGTTAGCGGCGCTTTCAGATGGGGTCGTGTTTACCGTGTTCCATATGAACACCCCCCCACACCTCATGTCGTATTTACGACCTCGTAAGTGTAAAGTTTCTGAAAGCTCCGAATTCACAAGTTGTGATGTGTTAGTTGCCTTTGTCAGAAATGGCGGAGGCCTTGGAAGTAAACCTTTCGGTGCATAATAAGTCAATATATTGTAATTTTAGTCGTATGTTGTTTTTCTTCGTAATTTTATATATCTGAGGAAAATGTTTTTCAGGTCTTTTATATTATAAAGCAACTTTAGGTGCTTTATAAATACTGCTAAACTATCAAAACGCTCAATATACGGAGAAATACACAGCCCGTATTCAGAAATTGTGCGTTTGAAACAAGGCGTTGTGATGTCACAAATATACAATATATAGATCATTACACAGTTTTAAACGTAAACATTCTAAATGTGTCCCAGTTTATTTCCTGTTGCAGTGGATGTAAATAACATCAGCTCACAGGAAGTAAACATGGACCCAAACTGTTGCCTAGCAACGCAATTCCGTTGAAATGCGCTAAAACGGAGCGTTTCAGACAGACGGTGAATACAGGTATATTCAGGCAGACAGTATGAGGAAAATAAAGTGTTTTTTTTAACATTGCAGCATGTAAACATGTTCCAGTAGAAACACAAAATACAAGTATGAACCTGAAAATGGGCACGATATGGGATCTTTAACCACTTCAACGCCGAGCATATCGTGTACACGACTTTTCGTGTTGTAAACACGAGCTCACGAGTTTTATTTGAAGGCACCAATAGTTTAGGCAACAAAAAGGTCGTGGTTTGTGTTCAAATAACAACGTAACAACGTAACAAAACCACTATAGTCAGGTTTAGGAAAAAAACGACGGCTTCAAATGACGACGTTTGTACGATGAAAAAGACGCTGAACGTTGTGAATGCGAGACACAAACCAACAGCTGATTGTAACGTGATGCACGGGACACGAACAGCTGTCTCCTGGATGAAAGCCCTGTGTTTGTTGGACCCGTCCACCTCCACGCCCGCCCGCCCGCCGGGTGTGTCTGTTTTTGCTCTTTAAAATACGTCACTTGCTCTGACCGACTGCAAAGAATGTCGATATTCAACGTATCCCTGGTTTGCAGAAACGTACAATACCAACATTTCTTCTGGGCGACTGGGCGGCATTAACGCGTTATATCTCATTAGTTTAATCAGTACACAAAAGAAAAAAAGATTAACAGGATTTTTGAGACCTAGTTCAGCACATGACCCCCCCATAAAACAACATGTCATTTTAACACGTTTTCTTATGGATTAAACAAGCGGGATATAACGTGTTAATTAAAGGAGCTGGTTGTTATATTTAGACGTAGCCAGGCTAGCTGTTTCCCTCTGTTTCCAGTCTTTATGCTAAGCTAAGCTAACCACCTCCAGACATGAGATCATGAGATCATGAGATCATGAGATCATCGATCTTCTCACTGAACTCTGCCAAAAAAGCAAAATGTCAAACTATCACAGAGTTTTGAGGTTATTAAGAAGCACCTGTAGTTTTTGTTCTGGTAGCTTCTGGTTGATCCATGAAGAGGTTGAAGATGAACAGAACGTGACTCCCATCCTCCCGAGGCGTTGCTCCGTGTGCTGTGCTTCTACTGTGGTTTCTACTCAGTTCTGTCGCGTCACCGTGATTTGATCCCTTTTTTTTGCACACTGAGCGAAGCAGCAGTCGTCTGTGATTTGAAGGTGGGGGGGTGGTATGCATGTTTCCTCCTCCCTGACTTGCTCTGCTGAAATCGGAACGAGAGCAGTTAAAGAGGTGTGGTGTGTTTTTTTTTGCAATGCAGCTGATAATCATTCATGACAGCATTCAGTGGTGTTCAGACGGTTTGTGTCGGCGGCCCCGCGGCGACGGTCAGACGGTCAAATCTGTATCACGTGCGCTGGATGACGAGCGCCGCCGGGCTACAGAGCAGAGGACGTGTGACGAACACAAAACCTCCATCCAAACTTTCACCGATTTTACATTCATGTGCGATGTCAGAACCACCTCTCTAAAATGTCTTTCATTTATGATTAGATGTAGAATTGTTTCTGTTTAAAGTGTACCGATCACTGAATGACACGAGAGGAATATGCAAAAGACCCGACTAGAGGAGGAGGAGGGATGTTGGGATGCGACCTTTAACCTCAGAGGTGACGTCACATTTAACAAGAATAGCTGACGATTGAATTTAAAAGATGTTATTTGTCCTTTGAAATGGAGGAAATCTCACAATACAACATGCTGTGAGACCTGCTGAGGGACAATCAAATGTCTTCCTCTAGTTTCTCCCCAATTTTAACGTCTTTATTCAGTTAAATAATGGAGGGCAGATTAAAGAGTTTGGTGCGATCGCCTTCGTTAACCCAAACATGGCGACGCCCGCAGCCCGTCCTCCTGTCCTCTCTCCTCTCTCCTCTCTGTGCTCTCAGATACTGCTGGTGTTTTGGTCGAGACCGTCGAATTTGTGAAATAGTCGCAAAATTTGATCTATTTGATTCGTGTACATGGACACCAATTTCCTTTTTTTCCGTGACGCTCTGCATTTGAAATGACCAGCAACACGTGACGCACATGTCAATTTCCGCTGCAGTTTTTTCAAAATAAAACAACTGAGTTAGGATTAGGCAACAAACTACTTAGTTAGGTTTAGGAATAGATCGACTTGGTTGGGTTTAAGCAACAAAACTACTTAGTTAGGTTTAGGAAAAGATGGCGGTTTGGGTTTAAATAACACCAGTAGTGCCATAACTTAAGTTCGGAAGTTACGTGACAAATAAATCAACTTTGACTTGTGGTTTCACACGGGGCACGAACAGCGGTCTCCCGGTGAAAGTCTGGTGTTTTTAGACCCATCCACTCCGACCTCCTCGCATCACGGCGTTTATACTCTTTATACTTCCCGGTTCACAATTACGTGGATCAAATTTAATTCCTGCTGACCATCATGAAAAACAAAAAGGGACATTTTGATGTCTATGTACACAAATCAATACATTAAATTTAATGACTATTTCACAAATGACTGTGCGACTGGGCTGTTGGGACATGTGGATCGGTTCAGACATGCTCAATCGATCTCAGATCGATTTTCGATTCAGTTGATTTCAGGAAGAATTTCAATCCCAACTTCCTGACGTTCATTTTGCCTCCTTCAGAAACGTCCAACTGTCTTAACGTCTCCTCTGCTGCTGCCATTCTGACAACCTCCAACCTCCAAACCGTTGTTTTCTTTTAGACAGCCATACAGTCTCTGAGTTAAATGTGGGTTTTATTATCTGCACTTAAAGGATGACGTCAAACTTCAAATCAAAAAGAAAGGAAAAGAGCCAGAGTTTAACATGTAACTTAACCCCCGACAGTCTCTGTTACTTTATTATCCTTAAACTGCAGCTTTCATATCATGAGGTTTTATTCTGTGGTGAAAGATTGGAGCAGTTTAATATGCTGTGTAAATGATGAAGAGGCTCTTATTGCAGCTCCTCCTCCTCCTCCTCAGAGTTTGATTCTTGATCCTGTCGGCTAAAACCTTCCTGCTTCTTTGAAAATTGTTTTTTTGTTTTTTTTCTAGGAATAAGTCATTTTTACCAAACACAACTGAACCAGTGAGATCGTCCCCAAAAGGAAACAGAAGTGCCCGAGTTGAGTTCTTGGTCAGGCCGTAGCCGACGCTGCTCCGCTGACGGACTTATTCAAAGTGATAATCACGTGTCATTGAAGGCATTTATCTGGGACTTTTATCTCATTGGTTCCTTAAGTGTCTCCGTCAACCTCAGAAAAGACGGTTTTCTACGAGTGTTTCTGAGCCCGGGTCAGTTTACGTCAAAAGCCAGAACAGCACCACAAAAAAAAAAAATAACTGTACAAAATAAGAAAAAAAAAAAGGCAAATGACAATCTTTCAGAGGTGTAATTTGCTCACTGTTTGATTTCCTGTGTGTTGAATAATCTTCAGCCGTAATCAGAGCGTTCGTTTATCCACAACTCGTCCTCTTGTTGTCGACGTTTCCACCGGCCGAGCAGACAAACCGGCCGACGCGTTTCTATTTTTGATTCTTGTTCTCAATGTTCTGATTCTTCTTAAAGTTATTATTTTATAGATATATTTTGTAGTGCCAGTAAAGTGGTCTTTTTTTTTTTTAGAAGATATTTTGTACAATATTCCAAACTCTGTATGCCTATTACTGCACATTCCAAACATGGATGTCAACCGACACGGGACCCGACCGCCGTCGCCACAAACGGCGAGCAAAAAGGAAGCAGCGTGTTGACCTTTCTAACGGCACTCTTCCAGCGAGTGTGATGTCCTTTTAAAGGTTATGTTTACACACCGACGTGGTTTTTAAGATTACCGTCCGGCATTGATCTTCCGTAAAAAAGGACTAAATCATTTGAGGCTTCACGATGACAAAGAGCAGCTGAGAACAGAGCAAATGTCACCGTTCTTACTACATTAAAGGTCCGACCTGCTGTGATACATCACTCCTGTAAAAACCTGCAGCTCGTTGAGCGGAGCGCTGAGTCTCTAGTGGGAAGCAGCGCACGTTGAAATCCTGAAAACTGACTCGTCTTTTCCAAGTGGAGCCTTGAAGTTGCTTTTACTCAGAATGACCTCCACAACTTTCTGTAGTGGTTTATGTTGTTAGATATTTAACGTCTGCTCACAGTATGAAGACTGATGTTTGACATGTTTCAACCAGTTCTAATTTGCATTATATTTTATTCATTTAACTGTTTAGTTTTATTTTTCTTAATGCTTAATTCATCATTTTGGTGGAAAAAACACCTAATCCCTGGATTTTATTTTAGTTTAACTTTTGCACGTTTAAAGATGACGAGTGTGAAGAAAATCAGAATCCGAACCTCCTCAGGTCTTTAAAGGGATAAGCATTTTGGGGAAATTCACTTTCTTACCGAGTTAGACGAGAAGATTGATACCAATATCAGACGTGAGAGAGGGATCCATCTTCTCCTCTAAATCTCGCCAAGAAAGTCGATAAACTTGTTTCACAAAATGTCAAACTATTCCTTTCAAAGAAAACAGAGCATGACCTCAGAATCATTTTAAAGTTTCCGACTCATTCTGATGCTTCAGATTTAATGAATCCATTGAGAGGAATCAGGGAAGCTTCTATAGACTCAAACCTGAAACCATCAGATGAGCTGTGATGCCGGTCGGGTCCCTAAAGCCATCACACACACACACTTCTTGAGCCAGTCTGGTCAGATCTATAGCTCAACACACACACACACATACTTTAAAAAATAGTAGAAATGAAAGGAGAAAAAGTAACGGACCTTTTTTTATTTTTCTATCAGCTCAACAGCTACTGGCGAAATTAAAAGAAAGAAAAGGCTTCCTGAGCCGTTTTACTGTTTTGTTTTTTATTTCTGTTCCTTTTCGGTGGTGCTTTAGATTCCTTCACTGATTTTCTCTTTCTGTCTTCGCCCGACTTTGTTACCGGACTCTTTGATTGTGTTGATTTCCTCCGCCGGGGGCTTCGTAGCTCCTCCAGTAATACCAATGTGAAACCTGTATTCTCCTCATGATTTGACTCAGTGGAAGTGTGATGTTTACATGTACAGATTTTTGCGATTCTTTCTGGTTTGTTTTGTTTTTCCCGTCATCTCTCTATCCCCCGCTCCTCTCCCCCCCTCCATCCATCCATCCCTGTTTTCAGTTAACTTCCTGACACACTGAAGGGAAATGGGACTGCGTCTAAAAAACACAATTATCACCATTTCACACATAAGCCTGTCGCACGAGGGGACGCGTCGACACTTTCAGTCTTTCTTGACCTGCTTACATTTGTTTTTTTTTTTTTTTAAGCATCCTGTTAGAAATGCCTTGTTAGCATTTGTGCTAACAGTGCACCTATGTTTCAATGAGGAATGCTAACGGCTAGTTTCACTTCAGAGAATTTAACTTCTGTGCTTCGGTGAAGAAACGGCTGAAATTGAAAAGCCGGCGTCCCCGGACAAAACCGATTGTTTTGGGTGGGA
>CAKAOH010023500.1:0-27502 GCA_916701665.1 Sebastiscus tertius | reverse complement strand
ACTAACCCCCTAGCCCTAAACCCTCCAACCTAACATAGTCCCCAACCCCCTAACCCTAACCATTCCAACCCCTCATATTCACTAACCCCTCCAACCCCTCATATTCCCTAACCCCCTAAACCTGACCCCGTAACCCTAACCCGTCTCAGAGGGTTAATTCAGCCTGTTCAAGCCAAGAGAGATTCTTATGAACACATCATGTTAAATGGCTGTGAACACACACATGGTAACATCTTACAAGTACAGGGGTGTTCACCTGAACAATAAACTGGACTGGACTGTCAACTCAATGGCACTTTACAGGAAAGGCCAAGCAGACTCTACCTGCTCAGGAGACTGAGGTCTTTTGGAGTGCAGGGGGCTCTCCTGAAGACCTTCTATGACAATGTGGTGGCATCAGCCATTTTTTATGGAGTGGTCTACTGGGGCAGCAGCATCTCAGCTGCGGACAGGAAGAGACTAGACAGAGTGATCAGGAAGGCCAGCTCTCTCCTGGGATGCCCCCTAGACCCAGTGGAGGTGGTGGGAGAGAGGAGGATGATCCACTGCTACTCCCATCCCCCATGCAGGATACCATCTCTGATTAACATGCTTAAAGAAATAATGAATGAATTGAATAATGAGATTGCAGGGACCGGCCGATACACACACCAACATGTGCATAAGAGGATTACTGGCACTTATTTTTTCCCACTTCAAGCACTGTGTGGGTGTTACTTCCTGCTATCTCAGTCTTGCCTGTGACTCTTGTACAAACTTGTTTCCTGTACATGTTCACAGTCAGTGTTCCAGTTTAACCTTTCAGACTGACTTCAGATCAGAAGATGATTGATTGTGTGGAGGAAGAGGACGGCAGAGCAGAGTCTCTAGTCTCTGGATGTCTGACTATGAAGAGTGGCCGGTCTAAAGGGGATATTCTGACCTTCAGTAATGAACCTGGACCCTCAGAGTCAATGTAAGAGAGCTGCTACTAACTCATTTATGACTCACTTTCACTTTCCTCTACCAATACTGTTTTTTCTTGATTTTGTGTTTCTATTTTAAAATTTCTACTAAAATGTATTTGCTAACTGAAGTTGAACAAACGTTTCTGCACACAAAGAGATTTAAAGCCTCCATCCTGCCAGTTTTACTTCCTGTGTTTTGGTTAACGTTCTTCCTCAAACAGAGAATGGAGATGTGGTTAATAATCAGACATAATTGATTACCACGTCAACCAGATTGCATCATTTTTCAACCCAGTTTAGATGAATTTAATTCAATTCAATTCAAATCACTTTATTTGTCGCGAGGGGCAATTGTAGAGGCTCGTAGAGTAAGGGGGGTGAGGGGTGCACAGGTACTTAAACTTCTGTGGAAGTAATCTCTTTTAACTATATAAAAATGTGATACACAATGATAAAAGTATTAATCCTATAACCCTATTTTTACTACTGAAACAGCATAGTATCATAATGCTGCTGTATAGACCTCAGTGCTGTAATACTCACACTGGCCACTGTAACTCACAACTTTAGTGATGTAATGTGAACTCCAAGTCACCTCGCAGCAGGAGGCCCAAAACAGGGACTCTGCCTTTGACAGAGGAGGTACCTAGCTCACGTGTACGGTAGGGGGTATATGCTGACTAATAGAATATTTAGACAGAGACCAGTAGAATTGAAGAATACCAAAATTTATGATGGCAGGATAGGAGGGATTAGTTCTTTGTTCCAAGTATATAGGGAGATGAAATAGAGCCCCCGAGCAGTCGTGTTCCGGACCGGCTCGGGTTTTGGTTGTGTTTGTGTATGTGATATTAAACACAATGAAAACTCTGCTTTTTGCAATATACTTGTACAGCATTATGTGATTTATTTGAGTAAACTGTGTTGACTTTCTGACTCTATTATAAATGAACATAGAAGAACATTGAGATGGGATCTCAGCCGTTCCTAGCCCAAGGCTTGAGATTCCAGACTCCACACTTCACAACAGTCTTCTACAGGCTTCCCGTGGATAGTAGTGGTGACTGCCACAGCCGGTTCTCTCTGCTTGTTGGAGAACGTCACTACCATCTCCTTGGTCTTGGTTACATTCAGTTCCAGGTAGGAGTTGTCACACCACTCCACAAACTCATTAAGAGTTGAGCTGTGGTGCTGTGAGGGGCCTGAAAGCAAAGATAGGAGGACTGTGTCATCTGCGAACTTGACCATGTGACAATTTGGCTGGTCGGACCTGCAGTCATCAGTGTAGAGGATGAAGAGCAGGGGTGAGAGGACACAGCCCTGCAGGGAACCAGTTGAAATATGTGAGATTTCGGAGAAGGTGTTGTTGACCAGCACTCTCTGTGACCTTTTGGTGAGAAAGTCTATTATCCACAGGATTAGTCGGTCATCTAGATGAAAGCGGGTGGTGAGTTTCTCAGCAAGAATGTGTGGCTGCAGAGTGTTCAATGCCGAGGAGAAGTCTGCGAACAGGAGTCTGGCTGTAGTGTTGGGGGGATTCCAGATGCTTATAATGAATGCTTTTGCGTTGTCCACCCCTTTGCCTGTGCGATATGCAAACTGGAGTGGGTCCATCTGTGAGTCTGTTGCCTCGATGATGTGATTTTTTATGACCCTCTCCATAGCCTTCATCACAAGAGAGGTGAGAGCCACAGGCCTGAGGTCATTCAGGACGTTGATAGTGCCCTTCTTTGGTATGGGAATAACTGTGGAGTTTTTCCACAGTTGGGGGACTATGCTGATGACCATGGAGCTCTGAAACAGGAGCTGGAACATGCCCCCCAGCTGCTCAGCACAGTGCCACAGGGTACGGCCACAGATGTTATCTGGCCCAGGTGCTGTGTTCACTTTGGTCTTCTTGAGGCCTCTCACCACATCCTCTGTGTTTATGATGAGGGCAGAGTCACCAGGTTTGAGTGTGAAGATGGTTACATCTAGCTGAGTGCTGTTGTCTGTCTCAAATCTGGTGTAGAAGGAATTGAGGTCAATAGCGAGACATACTGGATGCAGAACCTGTTAGAGGCTGACAAACCTCCAAAACGGCATCGGCTGTTTTTTGTTAATTTATCTCCAGCAGGAGGAGATGGTAAAGAAGAGAGCGAGTGAGAGAGACAGTCAGTGTGTTGTGTTAATTCTGCAAGTGGGATTTTGTGTAATTCACTACGCTGATGGCAGCCGTTCACCACACACACAAATGCCATTGTGAAAACAAACACACCGAACTAAGGTGGAGGAAACTAAAAATTAAAATGAAAACCCTCAGTTAGTTTAATTTTTAGCACAAAATTAAGTTATTTGTTAACAAACAGTGTGGCTAATCAACTTAGTCAGGAAATTACTCAAATAAATATGAAATATTATCTAAAATGCCAAAATACACTGGAGGGGGCCTTTAATTTGTACATTCTTCCTCTTCGTATCTGTAACAGCTGTCAGTCACCCAGAAAAGCTGTAATCTAAGAGGACTAATAGTCAAGTTAAGTCAAGTTTATTTGTATAGCCCAAAATCACAAATGCGCTTCGGGGGGCTTTACAATCTGTACAGGATACGACACCCTCTGTCCTTTACAGTACGACCTTCTCATCGGATAAGAAAAAAACAAAGAAAACCCTTTTAACAGGGAAACAATGGAGAGCAACAGAGGAGGGATCCCCCTTCCAGGATGGACAGACGTGCAATAGATGTCGTGTGCACAGAGTAACAACATAATGAAAATACAACATAGACAATCCATATGTCAAAACATATTACATGTAATGTGAACATATGTGAGAGGGTGGATTCAGGAGGATATCAAGCAGCTTTCAGGCATCGCCAAACAGATAGAGCCAGAGCAACACAACCTCCACTCCACGCCAACTAGATAGAGCCTGAGCAACACAACCTCCTTTCCACTCCAGATAGGTAGAGCCAGAGCAACACAACCTCCTCTCCACGCCAGATAGATAGAGCCCGAGTAACACAACCTCCTCTCAACGTCTAACAGGTAGAGCCAGAGCAACATGACCTCCCATCCACGCCAACCAGATAGAGCATTAGCAACACAACCTCCTCTCCAAGCCAGATAGGTAGAGCCAGAGCAATACGATCTCCTCTCCACGCCATGTAGATAGAGCCAGAGCAACACGACCTCCTCTCCACCATGGAACGTAGAGAACCATATTTTTGTTTTTAATTCACCGTTGCTTAGTATTTTAAACGTATGTTACCCATGCCAATAAGCCCCCTTGGGCGGAAGTAAGTTGTTAGAGAGGCTAAATCTCCTGGAGGACGGAGGTCCAGGTCTATCATATGGAATGAGGCACCAGCCAGAGAGACAGAGAGACATCATAGAATGACTGATGGTCCAGCACAAAGAAGCCTGAGTAATAAGATAGGGAGGGGAGAGAGAGAGAGAGAGAGAGAGAGAGAGAGACAGAGAGAGAGAGAGGCACACAGCAGTGCAATCTATATTGCCCTGGATGTGCTAGAGCAGCTACAGAACACAGCAGCACACAGAAAGACAGGCAACCGGAAATGAGGCAATACGCTTACCGCAAGCACGTCAGCACGTCAGCACAGCCCCTCAACAAACAGAACAGACATTATACTCTCTCACACACTTGCACTTCACAGCAGCACTTGCTAATATGGTACGACCACGACATGTTAGCAAGTGACCGGAGATGTGGAAATAGTTTGAATATGGTATCTTACTCATCACTGTGTTTACTCACAGCTGGCTGGCTAATACTCTTTCAACATTTGGAATACATTTCTTACACTTACAAAACTACTGTGTAAACTGGAGTTCACGGACAGAACTACTCAACATGGCGAGCTTAGCTATGAAGCTATGTAGCTATGAAGTGGAGCTTGCTACGCTTCCCAAACATGTCAAAATCATGTTACAACATTACCAAACGATTCATATTACATTCACATTTGATGCTGATGCAAACTAAAGATCGAAAAATGAGTTTTGCTGTACCTGTGGATTGATAGAGAGAGGACCAAAGTTAGCGTCTTAGCTCAAGCCACAGCTTGTTTATTTTTGAACTGCGCATGAGCAGAGCATGTAGCTACAGTCTCCCTAATGGATCCACAGTAGCACCACAGCGCCATCTACTGATGGGAAGGTGTAATACCTTGAAATAAGGACTGTGTCAAAACTGTTAGAATAGTTCAATTATTAACAACAAATAGAGGGGGTGTCTGTTTAAATAAAAGCTAACATGTAGCATTTCCAACCTACTACACGTACCCATTTACAATTTTATGGGTCATCAGAAGCACTTTAAAGTCTGATCTGACATGGATCGGGAGCCATTGTAATGAAGGTGTAATATGGTGTAATATGGTCAAATTTTCAAGTTTTAGTTAAGATTCTTGCTGCAGCATTCTGAACCATTTGAAGGCTTCTGGTACTAGAACGGGGCAGACCTGATAGCAAAACATTACAATAATCCAGTCTGGATGATACAAAGGCGTGGATTAGAATCTCTGCATCAGCCATGGATAAAGAAGACCTGATTTTAGCAATGTTGCGTAGGTGAAAGAAAGCGATCTTTGTGATGTCTTTAATGCGATGATCAAAAGAAAGAGTTGAATCATTGAAACCTAAATTTCCTTCAGGATCAATAAAGTATTTATCTATCTATCGAATCGAAGGTAACACCAAGACTCTTCACTGTTGAACTCTGGGATATCACACAGTTATCTAGAGTTGCTGTTACCTGATCAAACTGATGTCTATGTCGAGCAGGGCCAATGACCAGCATCTCAGTTTATCTGAATTTAGGAGCAAGGAATTACTTGATATCCACTTTTTCACCGCAGACAGGCAGGCCTCTAATTTAATAATTTGTGATCGATCCTCTGCTTTTATTGGCAAATACAGCTGTGTGTCATCAGTGTAACAGTGGATATTAATTCCATAACTACGAATAATTTGGCCAAGAGGTGCGATGTATAGGGAGAAGAGCAGAGGGCCAAGAACAGAGCCCTATACGCCATATTTCACCTCAGAGTATATTGATGTCGTATTATTAAAAGAGACACACTGTGTTCTTTCAGATACATAAGATTGTAACCATGCAAGAGCAAGCCCACAGACGCCAAATTTGTTCTCTAATCAGTCAAGGAGTATACAATGATCAATAGTGTCAAAAGCTGCACTGAGATCCAGTAGTAAAAGTACCGAGGTGGAATCTAAATCCATGTTTAGGAGCAGATCATTTACGACTTTAGTAAGCACAGTTTCGGTGGAGTGGCAGGCTCTGAAAGCAGACTGAAAGGGTTCGAAAAGGTCACTTAATAGTATATGGTCTGAAAGTTGTTTAGACACCACTCTTTCTAGTACTTTAGAAAAGAATGGAAGGTTTGAGACTGGTCGATGTGATTTTTTTAAGTACTATAACTATTAAAACTTACAAGCAAAGGCTCTCCAGGGCACAAACGTAAAGGAAAAAGGGAAAGAAGCCTTCGGTCTGACTGCATGGAGAAATTCTTACACACTACAGCATTTCCTGGTTGACCTCTAACCTATGATCACATGATCTGAACTGACCACTGAGAAAACACTTTACAGTTACAACAAACTGCCACAAGGTGGTGCTACATAAAATGAATGTGAAGGCTACAGAATGTGTGCCATGACAACCATAGATGGAGCCTGCTGCCCTGGACAAGGCAATTCATGGTTAATGGAGATGATTTTAATACAAGAGACTCAAATTAGTTACATTTAGTATCCTGTTTGGAGGTTAAGTTAAAAAGGGATTTGTAGACTAAGGCAACACCTCCACCTTGTTTAGTAGCCCTAGCAACATAAGTGAAGTTAGGTGGGGAAGCTTAATTTAATGGTTTCAGCCACGTTTCACGTAAACCAATTGTAACCCACATGATATAGGTAGCAAGTGCGTGAGTGTTTTCCAGCGCAAGATGCAGAGACAGAGAGCGTGATAGTAGAGTGTGTTGATATAAAAGTTAAAGAAATAGGAGAGAAACAGAAGACACCTCGGAGCTACAACTAAAACGTTTTTTTACTGGAGACTATGAAACGGCAGTGGTCGGTAGTTGAGAGTAAATACAAGTGAGTTAGTAAACTCGTTTGCTGTTGTTAGCTGCTAATTAGCCGCACGCTAACTGCTTGCGCTAGCTTGGAAGTGCGGACATCCCCGTGACTTTCCCTCGCTGAAAACTTTCCCTTGTTTACTGCTTCAAGAAGCCAGGTAATACAAACGGTCCATTAACCATTTATTTCATTGTAATTTCATCCACAATGAAAGCTAATTTATCTGATTTCAAGGCATTGAAGTTACATTAGCCTCATTAGCTATACTGTATGTTGATGTAGACACGTGGTTTTCTGCCTGGACGCCGTCGTTTCGTGCTTGTCCAGCCTTCTCAGCACAGAAATCGGTGAGCATGATCATTTCATTTCAATGAGGGATTTCATTTTATTTTGCATTAATGAAGTCATTGTACTGAATTATTGTGTAGGTACAAGCTGTTTATTTACAAGGTTATTTACAAGGTTATTCCATGAATGGAAGTCATTTTATTTTGCACTTTATGTAGCTTTTTGCTGATTTATTTGGCAGCTAAACTGTTTTGATCTATAACTTGCCGTGCTAAAGGGCAAGTACAAAAATATAATTGTTTCATTTAAAGTTTGTGTCAATGCAAATTTAATGATGTAACTACAGACAAAATAGATAATTAATTGATAGTTAATTGATACTGATATTGATACTATTGATACTGATATTTCTCTGACCCTGTCTGTTGACAGGTCAGGTTTTTTCTTTTGGTTTGTTTTGGGCCTTGGAACTTCCAGTGATGTAGATGGCGAGCTATCCCACCTAGATCTAGAAAGGAGAGACCTAAGGGATCCTGTGGTCCCTGGACAGATCCCGCTGCACTCTGTGGTGTGGTAGGCCCAGTATCTGCAGACACCCTCGCACTCAGCCCTATCAAACAATTCCCCCTCTTTCCCACACACTTGACAATGCACTGAACTCTGAACTCTTAACACCCCAGACTTCGATTTTTCCTCATTTATGGAACTCTGAGCTCGTTCCTATTTTTTTGGGACTCCTTTTTATTGGACTTGAACTTACTTTTTAATTCCAGGAACTGTGTGTTAGTGGCCGAGTAGTGATATCTTCCTTCAGTGAATGGTGATTGTAAAATGTTTGATATTAATATTTTTTGTTTTTCATGTGTTTGAACTGAATGTGAATTTTTAAACTTATACTTAAATTTAAGGTTAATCCGAAAAATTCAGGTTGAAGCAGGGCTCTAGACTGCGACCAAAATGATCGCATATGCAACCTTTTTTTGGGAGTGTGCGAGTAAAATTTTTACCTAGTCACATTTTGCCAGTGCATGATCATTACTATTTTGGTAACAAGGTAAGAGCGTTACAGATGAAAGCAGTGCTTTTTGTTCCTCACTGGCGCAGCCTCTCTCTCTTCTCCTGCACTCTCCTCTGTTCTGTGGAAACCTTCGATGATGAACATGACTGCACGTTTTGTGTAGCGCACCATTATTATTAAACCTCCGTGACAACATAAATACACACACATACACATACACATACACATATACATGTGTACATACACATGTACATACACATACATGTGTGTGTGTATGTACATGCACACACACACACATACAACATATACCGCTGGCCTCTGATCTCAGGAGCTGCAGCGTCAACAGGGAATTATTCTCAAGTCAATGAGTTGAACTTTCTAGTAGTTACCAGTAACGTTACAGTTAGCTAACGTTAGACTGTTGGATGTTAACGGTAACGTTACCAGTTAACGGTAACGTTACCAGTTAACGCTCACTAACGAGCCGGCAGCCGACGTTTGCAATAACAGTGTCATGCTCTGGCACAGCCAGAGCATTGAACTTTTTTCCCTTTGTTATAAATTAAGATTGTTTTGTGTTATTAGATATATTCTCTTGTTATTATTTACTTTTAGATGATTTTGGATTTGGTTTCTTTTATATTATTCCGGTGTTTCCTGTTTTATTTTGTAATTCACTCCTCCTGTGTCTTGTCTGGTTTTACTTCCTGCCTTTGTTTGTTTTCCCGCCTTTTGTTGATTGTCTGCCCCGCCCTGATTTGTTCCACCTGTGTTTAATCATGTCTTGTATTTAAGCCTGTGTGTTCCCCTCTGTCCTGGTCGGTTTGTTTGTCTCTCCAGCCTCGTCTACCTTGTCCTCCGTGTTGCCTGTTACCTCCTGCCCTGATCCTGATGTTCCTTGTGTTTCCCCGGTTTGTGATTTTTGGTTTTGTCCTCTGTTTGGTTTTTGTTGTTTGTTTGGATTTGTTCTTTTATACTTTGTTCCCCTCCCTGCATTTTTGTTGTTTCATTTATTCAGCTTGATATTATTAAAGCTCGCCTTTATTTTAAAACTACGTTTCTGCCTGTAACTCTGCGTTTGGGTTCCCCGTGAGTTGACGATAATGTTACATTAACGAGGAGTCAAAACTCCGCCACAACTCAAATCATGCTACTGATGTTAACTACTTATTTACTTACTTACTCCTCTGTTCCTTTGGGTAATAAGGCTATAATGAATGAATTTAGTCCCTACCAACATGCTGCGTCTCTCCTCATGACAGCAGCATCTCCAGCAGCTCCTCCAGCTTTAGAGCGCAGCTAGCGGGGCCAGTCCTAACTTTTTGGGGGCCCTGTGCAAAATCTTGTTTTTCGACCAAATGCTATTTTTTTTTCACAGTTATATAAAATAGATAATAAAAAGGGAATTATTATTATACATATTATATTTAAATAATCACAATTAATAATTGTTTTTATGCAAATAACCACTACAGATGGCAATAACAAACCACAGTTAATGTAAAAAAGTTAATTTCAGACCCTGCTCACGCGCATCACACACTGCAGGGCGCCAACGTTTCGCTGTTCCCCAAAATGAAGCAGTCTATTGTTGATTATTTGAAAAAAAAACAAAAGAGGAGAGAAAGGAGGAAGCTGGTGGTGAGGGAAAGTCTAACAGAGGTGCCGACTCAGACACCACCGATGATGAATGTGCAACAGGCACGGATAGACTGGCTGACAGACAGGTGAAGAAAAAGTACCACCACTTTCAGCCACAATGGCTAACACAATAC
This sequence comes from Sebastiscus tertius, assembly GCA_916701665.1. Classification (NCBI taxonomy): domain Eukaryota; kingdom Metazoa; phylum Chordata; class Actinopteri; order Perciformes; family Sebastidae; genus Sebastiscus; species Sebastiscus tertius. The sequence continues at coordinate 17,379 of CAKAOH010023500.1, read as the reverse complement.
CCGTGGTTACGGTACGAGGGGAACACTGTGCTGTGTTTTTATTGTAGGCAATGTAGTTCGTCCGTTGCAGGCAACTCTAAACTTGTTAGTTAAAATATTTTGCAAATATCAAGTTTCGAGGCATTGTCAATGTTTCACTGGGGTATGTAAATTAAGACAACTATTTATTAGCATGCAAGGTCATTGATTAATACCATGCTGTAACCCAAAAAAAAGGGTGCGACCAAATCATGTGCTTGTGCTACCAACTGAGAAAGTTGGGAGCACTAGTGCTACCAGTGGAAAAGTTAGTCTAGAGCCCTGTAAAGGGTGCACCCAAGATAGAGTTGAGATATTTTGAACTTGATACTGCAGTTTTTCCTTTGTTCATATTTGTGACGTCAAATCTTTTATCATATTTCTATCCTACTAAGGCCGGTATATTTTTAAATCCCTGCTTCTGAGTCTTCTTTAAACATTCCACTGTGCTCCACTAGTTGAACCCAGCCCAATGCTAGCCCATATCTTATTTCACATTTTCATATTGTAGCATTTACTGTCAATTCTTTATAAGTGTTACACAATCATATCCAGGCCACGTTGAAGAATCAAATCATTTATCAGTAGGGCTTTGGTAGACAACAATCTGATATTTAGAAAACCAAATTTGAGGGTTGTTTTAGGACTGCAGCTTTCATTAATATAATAATAATTAACTTGTGCAAAATGCTGCTGCTTGCTTTTTAACACTTTTTAACACTTCCAGACGAGAACACATTACCCCCGTACTTTACTCACTCCGTTGGCTTCCAGTTCGCTTTAGAATCGATTTTAAGCCCTTGATGTTTGTTTTTAAAGCCATTAACGGCCTCGCCCCACCTTATTTGTCTGAGATTTTAACTCTCTGCAAGCATAACGGGGCTTTGCGGTAATCAGGTCAACTTTTTTAGAAGTCCCGAGGTCGAGGTATAAGCTGTAAGGTGATCGTGCTTTTGCTGTCACTGCTCCTAAACTATGGAGCAAGTTACTACCAAGTTCTCCCCTGATATACGCACTATCACTGACCTAGTACTTTTTAAATCTAAGTTCAAGACTTTTTTATTTAGATTGGCTTAAAATACCTAGTAGTGCTGTGACATTTTCCCTGTGCTTTTTATGTACCTTTTTATGATTTTATGATATGTTATGTTTTTATTCCTGTTATTTCCTTGATGTTAATGTGAAGCACTTTGGGTACCTTTTGGTTATTGTAAAGGGCTATACAAATAAATGTTGGTTGATTGATTGATAGAGCTGGCAGCAGATGAAGTAGTGATTTTAACAAGATGCCTTGTGACATTAGTTTGGGGGATTAGCGACCTGCATGATACAACTAGGATTTCCTCCGGTGTTTCTTTGGGAAAGTGAGTAAAAGGCAGAGTAAAAGGCCGCGGGAGGGCGACCGTCTCAATGTTGTAAACTATGCTATCAGTCTGATAGTCTATACTATGGAGGTTTCTCTTTCTGGACAAATTAACTAAGCTAGTAGACTCCAGAACCGCACTAGCTTTAGACCTAGCAGGCTCTCTAATCACCTGCGACCTGTCGAGTGCTGAGTCACTAGTGTTAAACTCGCTGTAAGCACCTGTCTATATTCCTAGACAGAATAGCAGCGCCTGCTCCAGTAGGAGGCAGGCTGTCCGCTCTCAGCAGCTCGGGGCGGCCCCAGAAGGAAGGCCGGTTATCAACAAAACCTAATCCCTGCTCCCTACAGTAGCACGCCAGCCAGCAGTTCATTGCAGTAAGCCTACTGTACATCTCATCATTCCCCCGCACAGGCAAGGGACCAGAGACAATTACTCGATGCTGACCCATCTTTCTAACGCAGTCCAGTATCCTAACTATGCTATCTTTTGTTATCTCTGACTGCCTCAACCTAGCATTATTGGTGCCGACATGAATAACAATGTTCCTATAACTAGGGATGGTGTGTGCCTGAGTCCCCTGCTTCTCCCTATGTGATGCCAGCACCCTCAGATTAGCTTCAATGTCAGAAGCTCTGGCCCCGGGTAAACAGTACACATCGGCTGGCAATGTTAATCTAACATTGCGGGTAATGGCGTCCCCTATGACTAGCGTACTAATACAATCTTTTAAACCAAATTATTGACAGTAGCAGTAGATTGTGTATTTAGAGCTACTGAAATGGCTTTGTCATCAGAGAATTTATCAAGGATTCATGTGATATGAATAAAAACATCTTGGTGTTTGCAGAGTTCAGTACAGACTGAGAGCAGAGTCTCCAGTACCCAGCTATCTGTCTATGAAGAGTGACCGGTCCAAAGGTCCTCTGAATTTCAGTGATGAACCTGGACACTCAGACACAAGGTAAGAGACTGTATTTACTGTAAACAATAATGTAGTACATGGTGCATGGTAAGTTGAAAAGTGCAAAGTTGTTGGTGATTAGACTCCATTGTGACGTAGATATCAAAGGGGGTAGTGATGCCGTGGTGAGATTAGGTATGTTCACCCCAGAGTCTAGACACTGGTGGTGGTGGTGAAGGGAGTTACTGAAGATCCGATGAAGGGATGGGGAGCAGGACTGGGTACTCAATATGATGAAGACTGGAGGTGACGGGTGGAGGCAGGTTGCAATGAAATGAGCAGCCGGTCAAATTAACGGCTGGGACGGAACACTTTGTGGAAGGCAAAAAAAAATCAAATAGGCTAGACTTTCTGTTGAGACGTCGTGAGGCGTCCCAGACGCAGCATCGGTTGTCGTGTACTACGACGATCGATTTTCACATACGACACTCATTTATCCGTCCCGATCTCCTACGGTGGCCGTGTCGGGCTATAATGGGGCTGATATCGTGTAGTCTGAACTGGGTATTAGAAGCCGGTGGACAGCACAGTCCTGCTTTACTAAATAACGGAGATACTAACTTTAACGGAGGTTCCATTGAGTTACATTATGAGGCGTTCAGTGAAAATAAGTAGTGGGCGAAGGTAAACTACAACGTTATCATGATATGTTCAAAGGTAATATTAGAAATTTTAGTTTTTTGGCAAGAAACTTGAATAAATCCAGTTGTCTGAAGGCCATCTTTTCACAGCAATATAAAACAGATATTTAAGAGGGAATTATGACTTGTTTAACTTCTTAAAGCTGAAGTAGGTGAGATTTGAGCAAATATGATTAGAAATGTATTTTTATAAAACATCGCTATATCCTGACAGTAGTATATGATACAGATAACCTGAAAAAAATCATGTGCCTCTGTGTCCTCTGGTGTCCTCCCGTGCTCCTAACGGCATCTGCAAGATTTCACATACCGGAGGAAAACAAGCAGTCAGAGCTGATCTGAGGTCCGCTGTCCATCTGCTGTCTATGATCAAATATGAATCAATATTCTGTTATGTTAATGCCTATTAACCTCCTCAGATGTTCTCAGAATCATCTTGTAGTGTACTGTTTAGCAGTAAAATGAGAAAGTTTGTGACGCCGCCACAATTGTGAAATCTGTTGAAGGAATGGCAAGTTCTGGTCACATGACCTGAGCACAGCCAATAGGAATGCTCTCTCAATGAAATGACTTGTGATTGGTTAAAGTCTCCCGTCACGGGCTAGATGTTCTAAAGCCTGGAAACAGAGCCATGAGGAGGAGCAGAAGTCTAGTTTTCTCTCAGAACAATTGAATTACAATATGCTGAAAGGTTATTATGGAATTTTTGCCCAGTGATGCCAAAATGTATACTGCCTACTGCAGCTTTAACACTAGCTCTAAGCAGCTTGCCAAGATTTATTTTTATCAAAGCAAATATTTTTTTCGCCGTTACGACCCCTCTGAAGGGGAGCCGCAGAGCCGGAACCCCTCTGGAGGACGACCACGGAGGCGAGACTCCTCTGGAACCCAATATGCAACAACAGCTATCAGTGTATCAGTGTGTTGACTTGACTATGACTCGCCCCAAACTGCATGTGATTATCATAAAGTGGGCATGCCTGTAAAGGGGAGATTCGTGGGTACCCATAGAACCCATTTACATTCAAACATCTTCAGGTCAGAGCATTTATCCCAACAAGCTAGTATGACAAGGTTGGTACTGCTGGATTCATCAAGTTTTCTATAGTTTCATATGTTATCACTATTGTCATTCTAGCTTAAAAACTGAGCCGCTACAACCTCTGAAAGACATAATAGCGTCCTTCAGATTGTTAAGAGGTTAATGAGACAGCCAGATGGTCAAATTCAGCTCATTAGTGTTTATGAAAGCAGGAGAGTTAAAATAAAGGAACACTGTCATCACAGACTGAATGCTGAGTTCAAACAGAAAAGTACCAACACTTTAACTGTTCCCTCTGACCATCTGAGCTTTTAGTTATAAAGACATGTCTTCACAGGAAGAGGAAGAGGAGTGATGTCTCTGTTGAGGAGCAGCTGTCCTGCTGTGCTTTGTGTCAGGACATCCTGAAGGATCCAGTCTATACCAGCTGTGAACACTGGTTCTGCAGACAGTGCATCACCTCATACTGGGACCAGTCTGCTTCATCAGGAGACTCCTCCTGTCCCCAGTGTGGAGAAAGATCCAAAATCAGAGCCGGACTGCAGCCAGCCAGTCAGACCAGCACTGTACAAAGTAAGACTCTACATCTGTCTGCTGATGTCTCCATGTCTGAAAACACTGCTCGTTGTTTTAATACAGTCACATGTGTTGTCATACAGCACGGCCATTTAAGATCACTATAAATATCTTTACATTTTAAGTCCACCTGAAATTTAACTGCATGTTTTTTTCTGCTCCAGCATTCATATGTGCTCTGTATCACCTGTCATGTTTTTTCCTTTGAGAGAAAATCGGAACCCTTTGGTTTTATGATAGCACCCATTGTCTTGGCATTAACCAAGGGGTCAGCAAGCTTTACAATCAAAAGAGCCATTTTTGGCGCAAAAAAAAAATCTCTCTGGAGCCGCAAAACCTATTTGAGCCTTATAATGAAGGTAACACAGCCTATGAAGTCTAAAGCCTGGTTTATGCGTGCCGTAGTGAAAATTAAGTCATCACGGCATTTGAGTGGTGTGCGAACGCTCCGCACGTTGTCGCGCTGGTTTGTCATGCACCTCTGAATTTTTGTAACTATGCGCCAACTACGTGCGCTGCACTTTTCATTTCAACATGGACGCCTTCGAGGAAAGACTGGCCGAGCAGCTTTGCCTGTTCAGACATCTCTACGACTGTTCATTGAGAGACCACAAGGACGGTCACATGACCACAGGGACAGCCACATGACCACAGGGATAGCCACATGACCACAGGGGCAGTCGCATGACCGCAGGGATAGTCAAATTAGTCATAATATTTGGAAAGAAATAGGCAACACACTGGGCAAGGACACGTCTTTTTGCCGTAGACTGTGAAAGAAATCTGAGAGATTGTTTTGTTAAAGCTAAAAAAAAAGGTATCTTGGAAAGATAGGCGACCCGAGGGGAAGCACCGAGAGACAGGAAGTCATTTAGACTTGGAGGTAAGCAACAGTAATAATTACAGTACACAGATGCAATAGCCAGGGGTGCGCAGAATTGATCACCGGCGATCGCCAGTGATCGATTTGTGTCCGATTTGTGTCCGACTGGATGCCGACTTGCTCTGACATCGTGCACACGTGGGCAACGATAACCTCACAACTGCGCCGCAGTTGCTCTCCACTGACTGCAAGACCCGGGGTATTATGGGAAACGCCTGGCTGTCGCCTGATCAAAGAGCTGATTGGCTCTTAGTTTTGACAGCAAACACCACGTGTTGTAGAAAGTCGGAACTTTCTGTGTTATGGTAATATTTAACGCTAAATTGTAGATATTAGTCTCGTGTTGTGCAATGAAGGTTTCATCTGTTAAGAAACACATCTGGTGTGGTTGATAAAAATTGTTATAATAATGACGGTTATTTATATATTATTGTTATTTATATTTATAACACTTATCAAAAGGAGTGCTCATCATGTGCTTTACAAGGTGGACATAAAAATAATAAAGGATAGAATCCAATGCCAAATAAACGCACATTTCCACATAGATTTACAAACAAATATAAATAAATCCCAACGTGGTCTGAAAACTACAAGTGGCCTACAGATCGGATCTAACAGGAAGTCAATTTTGTGTGACTTCCTGTACATTTTTTGAAGGCAGCTCAAAACGGCTGGAAACTGTCCGACTTGACCGCAGCTTTTTGTCCCCGCCCCCTGCTGCTGCCGCCTGATCTCGTCTTCTTTCCAGGCGAGGCGCAGTTCATCTCCAACAAGCCTAATGTTTTGCGGTACGTACGTCGGTGTTTACTACTGTTGCTAGGCAGCCTACGTTCCTTTCCAGTGCCACTCGTTGACTTCTTGCTTTTCCACCTGATATTTTGTTTGTATGCCTCCTGGCAATGCTCTGAGCATAAACGCGTCTGTGTATGCTTGTAGTGCACACGCCATCTACAGTGGCCTGCACCACGGTGTCTCGTGCGAGTATAAACAAAGCTTAATGCAGCGAGCAACCAATTGCAAATGAAACGCAGGACACTGAAGAAATGTCTCAGGAGATTTGGCTGGAAGCTCCTGCTGACTTTTCAGTAAATGCAATGCCCTTGTTCTTGAAATGTCTTTCAGTTACTATTTTTTTTTTCTTTTCGAATTTCTCGCCGCAGATCAAACACACCGGTAAGCCAGCAGCGTTGGCGGTGAAAGTAACAAATCTGTCTGTGCACTATTAAAGGGTACCTATTAGGAGTAGGAGACTGCTACTGCTGCTGCTTTCGTGTTTTTCCCTTTCCTTCAGTGTGTTATATAGTTTTTGTGCATGTAAAAGGCAAAGTTACAAAACCCAAAATTCCACGCCAAAGGGAGTTCCTCTCCCCCACAGAAACACTGCTCTTGAAACGCCCCACTTGAAGACCTTGAAGCCATTTCTTCAGTAATGTGGTGATGTCACCGAGTAACACATTTGCATAACGGCTAGTTATTGTTAGTGACAGTAACAAAGTACAGTACAGTACTGTGTACAGTACCTTCCCTCCCCCCAAAAATAGGGCTCCACTACTGTAAATTACACACTGTAATTTACCGTGTATATAATGTTTTTTGTTTTTATTGAACATTGAATGACATCAGATCTAAAATGTTATTCCTTCATTTAACGCAGAGATTTCAAAAGTGTCAGATACATTTCTGAGTCTCAGACAAAAATAAATACATGCCTACCACAGTGGCAGGCAGTGAAAAAAGTTAGGCTCCGCCTCCTCTGCTGTCAATCAAACATGTACACCAACTGAGAGAAAAATGAGCATTTCTAATGCTTCCACAAAAACTGGACTGTTTAATCTTTACTACTTTTTTTTTTACTTTATATTGATCACTTTATTGGCAATGAAAATAAGCAGATTGTCAAATTTTCTTTATTTTGTCTCAAACTTTTTTTCCTTTTTCAGCAGATAGAGGTCTGCAGGAGGTTGTAGATGAACATAAGATCAGTCTGATGAGAAGATGTTTAAGTGTGACTGAAGGAACTGATAAATCAGGAAGTAGAACCCTCCTCAACAGGATCTACACTGAACTCTACATCACAGAGGGACAGAGTGAAGAGGTTAATACCCAACATGAGGTGAGTCAGCTTGAGACGGCTTACAAGATGAAGACCCTCCATGACACTCCAAGCAAGTGCCAGGACATCTTTAAAGCCTTACCTGACCAACAGGGACACATCAGAGTCATTTTGACGAACGGCGTCGCTGGCGTTGGAAAAACCTTCTCAGTGCAGAAGTTCACTCTGGACTGGGCAGAGGGCTTGGAAAACCAAGATGTCAGTCTGGTGGTTCTGCTTTCGTTCAGGGAGCTGAACTTGATCAGAGATGATCAGTACAGTCTTCTCATGCTGCTCCATGTTTTCTATCCAACATTACAGAAGGTCACAGCAGAGAAGCTTACTGACTGTAAAGTTCTGTTCATCTTTGACGGCCTGGATGAAAGCAGACCTTCACTGGATTTCAAGAACAATGAGGTTGTGTCTGATGTCACCCAGAAGTCATCAGTCAACGTGCTGTTGACAAACCTCCTCCAGGGGAATCTGCTTCCCTCAGCTCTCGTCTGGATAACTTCCCGACCTGCAGCAGCCAATCAGATCCCTCCTGCATGTGTTGATAGGGTAACAGAAGTACGAGGCTTCACTGACGCCCAGAAGGAGGAGTACTTCAGGAGGAGAGTCAGTGATGAAGAGCTGTCCAGCAGAATCATCTCACACATCAAGACATCAAGGAGCCTCCACATCATGTGTCTAATCCCAGTCTTCTGCTGGATCACTGCTACAGTTCTGGACCACATGTTGACTACAGACCGGAGAGGAGAGCTGCCCAAGACCCTGACTGACCTGTTCTCACACTTCCTGTTGGTTCAGACAAAGAGGAAGAAGCAGAAGTATGGTGAGGGACATGAGACGAGTCCACAGGAGCTGACGAAGGCTGACAGGGAAGTTCTTCTGAAGCTGGGGAGGCTGGCGTTTGAACATCTGGAGAAAGGAAACATCATGTTCTACGAAGAAGACCTGGAACGGTGTGGTCTGGATGTCACAGAGGCCTCGGTGTACTCAGGAGTTTGTACAGAGATCTTCAAAAGAGAGCGTGTGATCTTCCAGAAAACAGTCTACTGCTTTGTTCACCTGAGCATTCATGAGTTTCTGGCTGCAGTCTATATGTTCCACTGTTACACAAACAGGAACACAGAGGTACTGAAGGACTTCCTGGGAGAAGATGATTATGTGGGTTATGAGGAGGCGGATGATGATGAGGAGCGGGGTGATGACAGCAACAATGACTATTGCTCATCTTTGGATGACTTCCTGAAGAGAGCCATGGAGAAATCCCTTGAAAGTAGAAATGGCCACTTGGACCTGTTTGTTCGCTTCCTTCATGGCCTCTCTCTGAAGTCCAACCAGAGACTCTTAGGAGGTCTGCTGGGTCAGACAGACAACAGTCCAGAAATCATCCAGAGAATCATCAAGAATCTGAAGGAGATGGACATGTATAAAACCTGTCCTGAGAGAAGCATCAACATCTTCCACTGTCTGACGGAGATAAACGACCACTCGGTACATCAGGAGATCCAAGAGTTCCTGAAGTCAGAGAACAGATCAGAGAAGGAACTCTCAGAGATCCACTGCTCAGCTCTGGCCTACATGCTGCAGATGTCAGAGGAGGTTCTGGATGAGTTGAACCTGAAGAAGTACAACACATCAGAGGAGGGAGGACGGAGACTGATTCCAGCTGTGAGGAACTGCAGAAAAGCTCTGTAAGTCCAGATGTGATTAACTTTATAGATCAGTGTAGATTACTAGTTTTGTTCTTCCAATATACACTCTATAAATTATTCTTAAAAATATGTTCCACGTATTTTTTACATAAATATGTCAGTTGTATTTAGTCACAGATGTTCTTGAGCTGTTTCAAATGTTGAGTTAAAAAATGTTTCAGTAGGTTGTGTTTGTAGTTCTCAAATTAATGAACACTCATTCTATTTATTTCTAATAACTGTTACATTTTTCATTTTTTTCTTATTTATCTTTTTGGGTGATGGAGACGACATGTGAACCTGGTAAAAAAAAAAAAAAAAGATCAGCTGGCTGGTGGAGCGCTGGGTCTAACTGGTGTAACGGCAGCAACAGATCGTTTGCTGATCCCAGCCCTGATGCTGGGGTTTTGTTTTTTCGTTTCTGTCACTTCTAATTTAATCCAGACAGTGCAGCGTACGCTCAGAGCATGTCTGTTCAGAACAGCCTAATGCTTGGCTTGTGGTGTTGCTGCTTGCAGCTTTCTTGAGAACCGCTCATACAAACAACTTCACACTCGACATTGCACCTCCTTGAGTCTTGAACAATACACCTGCCATGACATAGTTGCGTCACACACCCAAGTCATGGCTACAAGAGAGTCATGGCCGGACCTTGCTGGTTGGCAGTAGATATCTTTGCAGCACAATACGGTGATGTATTTGGCATAACGTCAAACCTGTTACTTCTTCACATTCCTTTGATAATGTTAGTTAATTGTTTTAATGTTTTGAACTAAAATTATGGCCAGATCTTAAAGAACCTGGACCAAAAAAAAAAGAAACTCATTTCTGTTGCCTCCACACTGATTTCCACTATATTTATTAGGGCCCGAGCGTCGACAACGTCGGGCCAGCGAAGGCCCTATTGAAACTGTAAGGATTATTATTATTATTGAAATTAATAGCCTTTTTGAGGGTCTTGACATGCTCAAAAAGTTGTTAAACTTTGCACACTTCAAAATTTTATATTTTAAGGGTCTCGGGCTTGGGTGTTGCAAAACGGCTCACTAGCGCCCCCTAGAAAGTTGAAAGAATTTAGGCCCTCGCTCCGGTTTCACCTACATGTTTGAAATTTGGCAGACAGATGTACCATGTGGAGGCTCTTGGAGGTATGGTCAAAACTCTACAGCAAGTCAGTGGCATGACGGCCATTTGGCGTGATTCGCCATGAAACAGGAGATTGTTGTAACTTCAGCATACTTTGCCAAATCTGCTCCAAATTTCTCAGCCATAATGTGGACCAGGCCTGAGGTCATTTTTATGTCGATATAGATTCTGAGACCCGCCCCAAGACGTTAGCCACGCCCCCTTTCATATCTCATGAACCGTTTGTCGTAGAGTCTTGTGGGAGGTGTCATTGCACTCAGCAGAGAGTTCCTGTTTCATTGGTATTGTTATCCCCGCCCCCTACATTATAGTCCCACCCCTTTCATAACTCATGAACCGTTTGCCGTAGAGTCTTGTGGCAGGTGTCATTGTGCTTATCAGAGTTCCTGTTTCATTGTGCCTGGCAGCGTCAATCGGTGTCGCTGCCAGTCCCCCTGACGCGTGGAAAGGTGCAAGGGGCCATTCATCGCTGCTTTCAGCTTTAATTAGGGCCCAAGCACCGACAACGTCGGGCCAGCGAAGGCCCTATTGAAACTGTAGGAATTATTATTAGAGCCCGAGCACCGACAACGTCGGTCCAGCGAAGACCCTATTGAAACTGTAGGAGGTATTAGGACCCGAGCACCGACAACGTTGGTCCAGCGAAGGCCCAATTGAAAATATAAGGTTTATTATTGTTGGGGCCCGAGCACCAACAATGTTGTGCTAGCAAAGTCCCTATTGAAACTGTGGAAATTATTATTAGGGTTCAAACCCCGAAGGGGCAGAAAGGCCACGCCCCGCACACCGTAAGTCTGATTGACTTGAAATTTGACATGTCCAGCTCCATGTGCTCTACAAAAAAGCCTCTTGGACCACTAAAGTCCGCCTAACTAGATTTTCCGCCATTTTTAATTTTTTGAAAAACACATTTTTGACATCTCCTCCTAAACCGTAGGTTTGATTACTACCAAATTTTCTGCGGATCATTATTGAACCAGGCTAATCTAAAGTTGCATAAAGGTATCTATCTCAATGTGTTTTGAAGCTGTTGACCAACAAACTTTTTAATGGTCAGGGCTGGGAAAGGAATTTGCCATAATTCATTGACCATTAATCCAATCATCATAAATCTAGGTAGATATCTTCAGTACGTCTTTGTAAATAGGCGTACCAAAGCATTTGGAGCTCAACTCATAGGGGGCACCAAAAATATAAAATATTTGTACCTCAAGACCTGGTGGGCAGAATTTCATCAAGTGTGCACATGCTCTGGGGGCAAGTATTAACCAAGATCTGAAGTGTCATATTGATCTGTGCATTATATGCTAAATTATGCTTTTGATCAATTTGCCGTGAGCTGGAACGAGCTAGAGGCATGGAACTTGGTACCATAACTGGCCATGATGTCATAATGCTTCACATAAAATATGATCCCAATTTACCTGATGGTAGCGCTACAACTTTTTGTAGTTTAAAAGCCGGCCCCATCACACCACAACTTTGATTGACTTTAAATTTGACACCTATGTCCAACTCCATGTGTTCTACAAAAAAGCCTCTTGGACCACTAAAGTCCACCTAACTAGATTTTCCTCCTTTTCGAATAGTTTAAAAAAAACACATTTTTGACATGTCCTCCTAAACCAAAGCTCCGATTACTGACAAATTTTCTGTGGCTCATTATTGGACCAACTTCGTCAAACGTTGCATAAACCTTGTTATCTGATTTCGTTTTCAAGATATTGACCAATGAACTTTAAGAGGGCATGACTCAGCCCATCAATAGACCTAACTCCACAAGCGTTTGGCTCATCATCTCCAAACTTACAGGATATGCTCACGAGAGTACCTGAAACATATCATGAAAGTTTCATTAAAATCGACCACTAGTGGGTGCTACCAGTCACACTGTACTTCAGAAATTGTAAAATCAGTTTATCTAGGCTTGTCGCGGTAGTTGGTGTTACCGGTGTTACACCGTGGTCGGGCACACACCAATTAAATTACGTATCCACTGCCCCCACCGTCGTTTTGCTTTTTTTTACAGAAATAAAACCCATTTAGTTCATTTTGGCGGATCAGTGCCATGTTATCAATGAATAGTTGGATAACGGACTTTAGAAGGTGATCGTGAACATATCTGTTCCATTCGTCACAACTCCAAGCAGAAGGTGACAGATTTCACACACACGGGACCAGAGAGTGTTGACAGACAAGACGATGCGAAGCGAAAAGGAAAAGCACCTATTTGGCAGTATATCAGATTTAAACCTAATGCTGTAAGGGAACTTTAAGTTGTTATGGAAGTTATAACGTTAATGAGCCCATCGCTGTGCGGAGAACGTAGCGTTTTGACTTTCATTTTTAGTTTGCGGTGGAAATGGAGAGAGGACAACACAGGACTTAAGTTGTCCTTTATAAACCATCCAGGCACGTTCACCAATAAGTGAGTACGGGGTTACATTTGGTGCCTTGAGTTTATATTGATGTTGTTATGTGTTGTATTGTTATCCACTGTTAGCATAATGTCCGCTAGCCACATTGCTAACCTGCTAGCGGTTGCTAACAGTAGACTAATACTTTCAGATGCATAGGCTGCTCTGAATGACTCTGTTGTGATCAGTATTGAAGTGCCTACAATGATGATGTCTCAGGCTAATGCTCATCTTGTGTTATAATTCAAGTGACCAGCTAATTAGCAGTTTACCTTTAGGTTATGTTAGGGTGACCATATTTTCAAACCCCCAAACCGGGACCCTTAAGTGTAGCGCACGTTCATGCACGCGCGTTCACGGTAGTCTAAGATAAGATAGTAACTAACAGACCGGTGTAAACAGAATCTAAGCGACACATCCAACCTGGTGGATTGTCAGTAGCCAACTAAACTATCTCCAAACTAGATTAAAGGGAAAGTGAGCTCAACATACCGTATTGACGATTGCTACCAAATTTTCTGTGAATCATTCTTGGATCAAGCTCATCAAAAGTTGCATAAAGCTTGTTGCTATCTTATTTCCTTTTCCAGAAATTCAACAATGAACTTTAAGAGGGCAGGGCTTAGAGGGAAATCGACATAATTCATTGACCATCAGTCCAATCATCATGACTCTTGGTAAATATCTTCACTACGTGTTTGAGAATAGGCGTAACAAAGCTGTTTCAGCTCAACCTATAGGTGGCGCCACAAATACCAAAAACTCTCTCAAAACCTCAAAACCTTGTTGACAAAATTTCACCAAAATTGGTTCACATGCTCTGGGTGCAAGTATTAATCAAGATCTGAAGTGTCATATTGATTGGTGCATGTGGCTGGGCCTATTTAGCATTTTATACTACATTATGCCTTTGCTCAATTTGCTATGAACTGGAACGAACTAGAATCATGAAACTTAGTACCATAAATGGCCATGATGTCATAATGCTTCACATAAAATATGATCTCAATTGGCCACATGGAGGCGCTATCACTGACAAAATTTTAAAGGCCAGTCCCCTCACACTTAAAGTCCAATTGACTTGAAATTTGAGACACTTGTCCAGCTGAATGTGCTCTACAAAAAAGCCTCTTGGCCCGCTAAAGTCCGCCAACTGGATCTTCCACCATTTTGAATTTTTTGAAAAATACATTTTTGACATCTTCTCCTAAACCATGAATCTGATTCTACCAAATTTCTGTGGATCATTATTGGACCAAGCTTTTCAAAAGTTGCAGAAAACTTGTTGATATATCATTCCATTTGAAGATCTTGACCAATGAATGTCAAAAGGGCGTAACTCAACACATAAGCAGACTTAAGTCAACAACCAATTGGCACATCATCTCGAAACTTGCAAGATATGTCCACAAGAGTAACTTGGCTTGAACCTGTGAACTGCCGTTTGCGGCTGTAATTATACTTTTTAGGGCCCAAGCACCGACAACGTCAGGCCAGCGAAGGTCCTATTGAAACTATAGGAATTATTATGGCCCGAGCACCGAGAACGTCGGGCCGGCGAAGGTCCTACTGAAACTGTAGGAATTACTTTTTTTTCTTTTTCTCCCAAATGAACAGCCTTTTTAAGGACCTTAACATGCTCAACAAATTGTTAAACTTGGCACACTTGTCAGACGCGGTGAGAAATTTGATATTTTAAGAGTCTCAGGCTCCTCCTAGAAGGTTGACCAGATCCACCTCAAATGTGGTCAGAAAAGCCTTAAGACCTTGATGATGCATTATTGTGAAGACTGAGTTTTCATTGAACAGCGTTGCCGTGGCATGGCGGCCATTTAGCGTGATTCGCCATGAAACAGGAAGTTGTTGTCACTTCAGCATACTTTGTCAAATCTGCTCCAAATTTCTCAGCCATGATGGTGGACTAGGCCTTAGGTCATTTTCATGTTGATATAGATTCAGAGCCCCACCCCAAGATGTTAGCCACGCCCCATTTCATATCTCATGAACTGTTTGTCGTAGAGTCTTGTGGGAGGTGTCATTGCACTAAGCAGAGAGTTCCAGTTTCATTAGGGCCTGAGCACCGACAACGTTGGGCCAGCGAAGGCCCTATTGAAACTGTAAGGATTATTCTTTTTTTTCTTTTTTTTCACGCCTTTTTGAGGCCTTTGCCATGCTTAAATGGTAAATGGACTTGCATTTACATAGTGCTTTTCTAGTCTTCTGACCACTCAAAGCGCTTTACACTACATGTCCGTATTCACCCATTCACACACATGTTCATACATTGATGGCAGAGGCTGCTAAGGTGCCAACTTTGCCCATCAGGATCTGATCTAAATACTCATTCACACGCCGATGGCTATGCCTTCGGGAGCAATTTGGGGTTAAGTGTCTTGCTCAAGGACACATCGACATGTGACCAGGAGCAGCCGGGGATCGAACCACCGACCTTCCGATTGGTGGACAACCTGCTCTACCCTCTGAGCCACACCCGCCCAAAAGTTGCTAAATGTGGCACACTAATCAGACGCGGTGAAAAATTGAGGGTCTCGGGCTTGCTAGCGCCCCCCTAGTAAGTTGGAAAAATTGAGCCCTGCGCTCCGGTTTCACCTAAATGTATGAAATTTGCCAGACAGATGTAACATGTGGAGATGCACAAAAACTCAACAGTAAATCAGCCATTTTTAATTTAATGTCCGATTTTTGCCCATTTTTAGCATTTTATAGGCTGTGTACTTTAACAAACTCTTACAGATTTAATCAGATCGACTTCAAATTTGGTTAAGACCATCTCAAGACCTTAAGGATGAAAAGTTATTAAAATGGTGAGTTTTCACTGAACGACCTGACTGTGGCGTCCATTTTGAGCCATTCGCCATGAAACAGGAAGTTGTTGTAACTCCACTGTACATAGTCCGATCTGCTCCTGGTGTCATTTTCATGTCGAAATAGACTTATAACCCCGCCCCAAGATGTTAGCCACGCCCCCTTTCATAACTCATGAACCGTTTTGTCGTAGAGTCTTGTTGGAGGTGTATATGACACTACTGTCAGTACTCTGCTGAGTGATATGCATTCAGCAGAGAGTACCTGTTTAATTGATATGGTTATTCCTGCCACCTACACATTAGCCACGGCCCCTTTCATAACTCATGAACTGTTTGTCATAGGGTCCTAGAGGCATCATTGCACTCATCAGAGTTCCGGTTTAATTTTGCCTGGCCACGTCGATCGGTGTCCCGCGAGTACCCCCGACGCGCAGGAAGGTGCGAGGGCTCGTTCATCGCTGCTTGCAGCTTTAATTCTCTTTTATAACTGCTCTGTATATATTCTGTTTTAATGTCTTTGAAGCACTTTGTAAACTTGGTGCTGTATAGATGGATTCTTATTAATATAGTTCTTCTTCTTATTATTATTATTATTATTATTATTGATTGAGTTATGCAATTTTAGCTAAAGCAGCCACTGTGGACACTAGTGACAATTATGGGGTAATGTCGAATGCTATGCTAACAGTGATTTGGTAGCACAAGTGGAGAATATTCATAAAGTCAGTGAACTGATTCAGTAATGTCAGTTGCAAAACAACAATCTAAAGTTTTAACATTAGCATTAGCTTGGGTTGTGCAGGTGTAATATATTTCAAACTGGTTTGATATCAAGTAAAACACCGGACCGGACTGGTTTACCGAATTTTACCACTAGGTGTCACACTTGACTCAGCAGCCGGAGAGAGCCCATGAATGAGAGTGGAGCGACTCCAGTCTACTTGGTGGCAGTAATGCACCTCTAAGCTGATTTGCCAATCGCCAATAAACACTAAAGAAGAAGAAGCAGCACCACATTACGCGTTACCTTGTGTGTTTTTGGACACATCTCTTTCGTTTGCTTCAAATCCAATTGTGGCTCTTCTGTGCCACGTGTTAGTGTGGGTTTTCTCCGGGTACTCCGGTTTTCTCCCACAGTCCAAAGACAGGTTAGGTTAATTTATGACTCTAATTTGCCCATAGGTGTAAATGTGATTGTGAATGGCTGACCCTTAATAGGATAAGCGGTTATGGATAATGAATGAATGAGACCAACTCTGCCATGATTCTGATCTTCTAGTAAACAAACCTCTTCTTGTTTATAAACCAACATAATGTCATAACATTCCGTTAATCACGTTGTCATATTGCTTATTAGTAATGCAATACAGGCTGGAGTTCGCACTGTGACTCTGTTGGCACAGGTTGATGATGTAGGATACTTTTTAATTTGCCAGAACGTGTCATAATGACAAATGTCGGTTCCGCCGGTTAGCATAAAATCAACCGGTTTAAGCTCGTAGACCGGACAGGACCAGACTGGACCGGCAAAACCGAAAATCGACCCAACTCTAGCATTAGCCACCTTAAACTACTAGTCAACGAGACAAAGATTGTCGCTGTAAAACCCCTGAGTGTGTTGAATCGAGCAATGGTGCATTTTATTGCTCATGAATTCAAGTTGTGTTCCATCATCTTGTTTTTAAGTCTTTCCTTTTATTCTGTT
>CAKAOH010023499.1:0-12774 GCA_916701665.1 Sebastiscus tertius | reverse complement strand
TACGCAAGAACGCGCGCTCTGTCTGAGTGAAGGCGAGCAGGCAGAGGAGACGAGGCTCCCGGCATACGCGAGCGCGCATGTGTGCCGACCCGCTACATTTATACGCTGACAAAGTTACAAACAGTCCCTTTAAGTTGAGGAAGAATATTTCTGCAAACACGTTAGTCAACGCTGGCTAGCAAGTTTTGTTGAGTTTCTCTCAATATGTTCAGTCACTCACTCTCCACGAGTGTTAGTTGAGAAAGTTAACATTACCCACGGGACCAGATTAGCCGATCCCTAAGCCACTGGTAGACTACTTCAGGAGGACAGCTGGCTAGTTAGCTAGCTAGCTTGTCCGGAGACTGACAAGCTAGCTAGTTAATGCCTGTTCTCCTCCCAGCAAATTAGTCTCCTAGCGGCGAGGATTGAAGCAGAGGGACTGTTAAACCCAACACTGCCTCTGGCCACCAGCCCGCTGCTGGGCTTATTCTCTGTAACCACTGTTACATGAAAGCATGGCGGAATTAACAAGCTAGCTAAGTAGACAACCATCCGACCAGCGGGCTGGTGGCCAGCGGCAGCGCTGTTAAGATAAATTGATGCCGTACAAATCTTTGGATACCTATAGTTAACTATCCTGCAGTAAAGTCACTTCAAAAGAGAGTCGTACAATAACATCGAAGTGTTTCAGCGATGAAGAGAAAAGGTTGCTAATAGTTTAGCAGCCAGTGGCTCACTGCTGCGGTTAGGCTAAACTATTGGCAACATTTTCTCTCCATCTCTGAAACGTTTCACCAGTGTTGTAGCTCGCTAGAGCTTCAAATCACAGTTTATCATCTCGAATGTATGCGATATTGATTCTGGCACCAAACAACACAGCAAGAGGACATTTTAGATGTGGAACTTTAGCCGCCTACTTTTAGGTGCTCCGTGTTTGCCTCCAGTCTTTCCTTTGTTCTATTGGTGCCTTCAGATGGTTACGTGTTTACCGTGTTCATGAGAAGAGTCCATGTGAACGCCCCCCCCCCCCCTCCCTTACTGGTATTCATGATCTTGTAAAAGTGAACATTTCTGAAAGCTCAGAGTTCTGAAGTTGTGACGTGTTTGTTGACGTTGTCAGAAATGGGGGAGGCCATGGAAGTCCATTTTTTGGTACATAAGTGAATATATTGTAATTTTAGCTGTATATTACAATTCCTTGTAATTTTATATGTCTGATGAAAATGTTGATATTCCCAACGGCCTCATCTTTCTCCTCTGTCATTATGGTACCCACTTGCTAGCTTGCTAAATTGTTAGCCTCTGTGGCTTCTAGACAGTAACGTTAATATTGCCATTGCTTAAGTTCTTACAACTTAACCACTTGAACGCCAAGCATATAGTGTACATGAAACAGTGCTTTCACCTTTTGTTAATGTATCTTTTGTCTCATTCTTCTGTAATTTTACAGGGACCAAAGGGTGACAGTGGTGACAAAGGAGATAGGGTGAATATCATTTTACCCCTAAATATCTGCTCATTTCTACATTCTGTTCACTACAAAGTATTGTCTGTATGATGCTGATCATATGTTGTACTGCAACACAAATACCATCTCACTTCTGTATGCTTCTTTGTAGTTATTTTGATCTCTCAGACCTTTAAGGACTCCTTAAAAGAAAAAGATTTAAAAAAAACAACTAATATTTGTTACCTTTTTTGAAGATATTTTTTATTCTTTATGTTCAATACAAACAAAGAAACTAGTTGAAAAAGTAAGCTGTGTTGAGCATTTGATTAATTTCCAGTCATGGATGTCTTACGAGGTGAGACAGTTATTTATTTTTGTGTGTGTGTTGTGGTTTTAGGGTGACCCAGGTCGGGATGGAACTGGACTCCCAGGTCCACCTGGCCCACCTGGCCCACCAGGACAAATCATCCACCAGACATCTAGCAGTGTAAGCAACAAAAAGCATACAATAGACCCAAATCCAAAACTAAGAGCAGTCTTAATCAGTGATAGCATTCATCTTAACTTCAATCTCTCTGTGTCACTACAGGTCGATGTTGGCAATGTTGGGCCTCAGGTTTGTATTCATGTTTAAACAGTAATACTGATACCAAATACAATACAGTCTTTGAGGTTGTAGTTGACAGCGTGTGTTACATGTACAGTATGTGGGGCTGCAGAGTTTTTGTATCCACATGAGGCCTTCTCCTCATTTTGCCATCTTTTAAAAAACTCACATCGGAACCACGGATGATGATTGGTTGTCCTTCAAACTGAGCTCTACGTGTATTTGGTATAACACTTTACAGGTCCTGTACATGTAATTGAGCTTTTTACAACCCATATAAAGGTGATTGTGCACTTGTAATTATAACCGTAGCATGGGCTTGAACCACTGTTCAAAAGACACATCAGTGCTGACAGTGTGTGATTTTACAGAAAGGTGAAGTCCCTCCCCTTCTGGTGGTCCACCATAGGACCTTATTTCGAAAAAGATATGAACGGTTGTCAACGTTGAGAGACAAATGTTTTTTTGATTTCGTTTGAATTGCGCCATGAATCACACATATGATGTTTGTCAATTTAAAACATAATGTTGCAAGTCTAGAAAGTCTCAGTTTGTTGTAAAACTGTTGAAGTTTAATACTGTGATAATACGTTATTAGAAAGACTACACACCCAAAAGTCTAATAAGTGACGTCACTCTCGCTGAAGCTATGATTATTGTGTGTTTCGTACTGGGTTGTACCAACACCAGCATCGGGTCTCGCTCATTCTTTGCTTTACCAGCTGATAAAAAGAGCAGGAGTCTCTGGATAAAATACATCAGGTTAGATAACGTTTCCTTTGTGTGTGGGTCATAGCTAAGGTAGCTAGCTAGCTAGTATTGGTGACGTATGTAGTGCAAGACAAGAGATGTAGTTCACTGAGCGGTTTCACACAAAACTAAATGATACTACGACAAACTGAGACTTTCTTGACTTGCAAAATGATCTTTTAAATTGACAAACATCATTTGTGTGATTCATGGCGCAATTCAAACAGGATCAGAAAATATTTGTCTCTATTAGAACAAAGGATTGTTGTCACCATCTGACCTTTATCAAATATAACCACAAAACAGCAAAACATCTGTTTCCATTTCAATATATTACATTATTAGGCAACTGTATTCATCTACAGTTGTGTGTGGATTTGCTTCTACATTTGTGTTATTTGTAAAATTAGTAAAAACAAATGCATGATAGTCAGTTAGCAAAACACCGAAGAACAATCTAATGAAGTCTTATGTTTTCCTGTACAGGGAGGACCTGGTTTACCTGGTCAAGCTGGATTCCCTGTAAGTCTCCCTGTGTTACATAATTAATGTACCATGTCCTTATTATCACCATAAATACTGTATGTAGTGTATTTACTTCACATTAATGGTCTTAGTGTCGTCCCTTTGTCTTGGTCTCTTGTGTGTTTTGAACCTGTTGTTAATCTACATTTAGTATTTTTTTTAATTATTATTATTGTAAACAAATCCCATGAAAAGGCCCAAACCAACAATGTGTTAATCTGCCCCTCTGTATTTTCCAACTTCCCTACTCTGTCTGAAGCAGTCAGCCTTAAGACTCTCTACTAAGAAGCAAATCTTTTTCTGATCTATTCTCGCTGGTTGGAAGTGGGCAGTGCTCAGTAAAAAAAAGTGATGGCATGTATTTTAGTGCACCAATCATGATTTAACATTTCAATCAAAACGGGATGACAGTTGTTGGCGTGTTTGCTTATGTTGCCAGTCCACTGTTTGCAGTTGATGAAGTAGATTAAGTAATGAATATTTAATGCCATGGAGAAATACTTAAATGGATAGTTTGGGTGATTGAAGTGAGGTTTATGAGGTACTTATCCACAGTCAGTTTATTACCTATAGTAGATGACACACCCCATCTTGGGAGAAGCAGACAGGAGTACTGACAACAAACCAAAGCAATGTACTGCTGTGGACGGGGCCGGCAGCAAAACAGATTTTAGACATCTAAAAGAAAGGCCCACCTAAAAAATGGATATCCATTTAAGTGTATGCTATATTTAGAATATTTTCCGATGGCGAACTGAACTGAAAGTGAAACATATCTATACTGGTTTTGTCATCTGAGCCTTCTCAGTTTGGAGAGAGCAGAGATAAGTTTCGCTTACAGTTCAGTTTCCTGTCGGAAAGGAGAAGGAAAGGGTGGACTGACAGCAAGATAAATCAGCGAAAATATTCTAAATATAGCATACACTTCAACAGATATCAATATTTTTTTAAGGTGGGCCATTATTTTAGGTGGCTAAAATATGTTTTTCTGCTGGGCCCCGTCCACAGCATTGTATTGCTTTGCTCTGGTGTCGGTGCTCCTGTCTGTTTCTCCAAACTGGGGGCGTGCCGACCGTCATCTACTGTAGGTAACACACTGACTATGGATAAGTACCTCACACATACAACCCCACTTCAAAACACTTGAACTATCCCTTTACGATTTGAAACCACGTTTAACAGGCTTTAAGTAAAATAACATCTTAAAAGTAATATCATTGAACAGTAGGGCACTGTAGTTTTAAGAAAACTGACTGTCTTTAATCCAAATCTATCAGGTCTTCATTGCTTTTACTTTGTAACATTGTAACTTGAGCAATGACCTGGAAGCAAACTGCTGCAGGCAAAAAGACGAGACTGTTTTACACTCAGGTCAATTCTGGCTCCAATTCTTTCAAATTCCCACAATGCCTCCAGATCATTTTAACAATGAAGTTTGACTTCCATAAAAGTAAGCAAGCATCAAATGCTTCTCTACACTACAGTTAGCAGATAGCATATTGGCACCGCATCTACTCAAAGAAGCCCACAACATCTCATCCACTAATTTCTACACTCAATATCTAAACAGTGGTCCACTCAGCAACTCACAAGCTGCACTGTCAGACAGAGACTAATGGAATGACTGCCAAATGACTGTTACTTTGACCTCTTGTAAATTGAGAGATCCTATTGTCTTTATCCTGCAGGGTCCTATTGGACCAAAGGGCGACAGAGGAGACCCTGGTCTTCCAGGCTACGGAGGGAAGGTAAAGTTTGGGTTATTTGTCTGTTCAACTATTAATTGAACCATTTTTCATCATTGAGACACTGCTGTAATTGAGTCTGTGTTGTCTCGTTGCTGCTGTTCTATGTCTAGGGTGAGAAAGGTGAACCAGGCTTAATAATCGGACCTGATGGAAATCTTCTGCACCTGGAAGGGCTTACAGGACCGAAGGTGAGTCATTTACTGTATATCTGTTTTGTCTCTCTCATACCAACACATACACACACCGCTCCTCTATAGTATAGGATATGTTGCTGCTTTGTGTTGGCTGCGTTACCGTGGTACATTTGTTTTTGAAACTAATCTGGTTCCTTTGCCATGCCTGAAGGGGGACAGAGGATCACCTGGACCTGTTGGACCCTCTGTAAGTGTTTGGACATTCCTGTCTAAGATATCTACATTAATGCAACTAAACAGATTTAGTCTAAAAATGTATATTTTGTTTACTTCATTCTCCAGTCAGCTCACATTGTCTTTCATTTCATGATTTCTTGTCGCAGGGTCAGTATGGGCCTGCTGGATTAAAGGGTGAAATTGGAATGCCTGGAAGACCTGTAAGTTCTTCCTTGGTGCCTTATTTTGGTATATTTTCATATAAATACGTTATACTATTCTGTGTTTATACTAAGTACCACATATTAATTTTATGGGCTTATTGTGTATAGCTGTAGTTACATTTGAATCCTAATGTTTCTGTTTTTCCGAGTGTAGGAGATATTAATGGATGACTTTCTCCCCTCAGGGTCGCCCTGGTGTAAACGGGTACAAGGGTGAGAAAGGAGAGACAGGAGTTGGCTCTGGCTATAGCTACCCAGTAAGTGTTCATATTATTACCAGTGCTTAGATTTGACAGCAGCAGAAGTTAATACAGACAGTTTGACATCATCTTGTTTACTCTCCAACCCCCAAGCCATGCCAGCGTGTCTCAAAAGACACTAAATGTGATTTGTCTGGCTTCTATTTAAAATAGTTGTAGTGTACAGGTGACACATGGCATGAACTATACATAATCAGTGAAAAGGAAGAGAGTCTTGCATTGAGCATCAACAACTGACTGGCTAGCTTTTTAGTTAACTAGTGTCAGTGCCGGAGTGGGAAATGACGAAGAAACAACAGAACTGGAAAATCCTCCTGTTTCCCTGAAGTCACTGATGTGGCATCATTTTGCTTTCCCTGTGGGTTATATAGAAACAGAAAAACTACAGTTTGTAGGCTATGCTACACGTGGGTAGCCTAAACGCTACCCTTGAAAGTGTAAATGACAGTTGTTAGGGCATAAAACCAATGATCTGTTGATCTTTATCCACACTTGATAGTCTAACAATGGCATAGCCGTCGGTGCTGAAAAAAAGTTGAATCGTGGATTTGGAGAATCGTGACATCCCTACTAGATAGTTATGTTTTGTACACATTATTTACCTTTGGACAAGTTCCTGCGTACAACCAGAGTGTTGGGTTTCAAAAACACAACCTCTGTTTAATTAGGGCCCGAGCACCGACAACGTCGGCCCGCGGAGGACCCTATTGAAACTGTAGGAATTCTTCTTTTTCTTTTCTCCCAAATGAATCGCTCTGTTGAGGCTTTAACGTGCTCAAAAAGTTGTTCAACTTGGCAGGCTTATCAGACGCAGTGAAAAATGTTATATTTTAAGGGTCTCGGGCTCAGGTTTTCCAAACGGCTCACTAGTGCCCCCTAGAAAGTTGGAAAAATTGAGCCCCTCGCTCCGGTTTCACCTACATGTATGACATTTTCATGTGGAGACGCAGAAAAAAGCTTCTTGGAGGTATGCCCAAAACTCAACAGGAAGTCAGCCATTTTTAATTAATATGTGATTTTCACCAATTTTTTGCATTTTATAGACTTTGATGAACTCCTCGTACAGATTTAATCAGATCGACTTGAAATTTGTTCAGAACCATCTTAGGACCTTCAGGATGAAAATTTATTCAAACGGTGAGATTTTACTGAACGACCTGACCGTGGCGTGGCGGCCATTTTGAACCATTCGCCATGAAACAGGAAGTTATTGTAACTCCACTGTGCATAGTCCGATCTGCCCCAAATTTCTCAGGCATGATAAGGTTCCAGTCCTGAGGACATGTACATGTCCATATTGAGTCACACTCATAGTGCCCCCTACTGGCAACAGGAATGACATATTTTCTATTTTATTGTACTTATCTTAGCAGGTTTACTAGATCCACCTCAAATGTGGTCAGAAAAGCCTTAAGACCTTGATAATGCATCATTATGAAGACTGTGAGTTTTCGTTGAACGGCGTTGCTGTGGCATGGCGGCCATTTGGCGTGATTTGCCTTAAAACAGGAAGTTGTTGTAACTTCAGCATACTTTGTCAAATCTGCTCCATCTCCATCTCAATCTGAATTTCTCAGCTATGATGGCGGTCCAGGCCTGAGGTCATTTTCATGTCGATATAGATTCATAGCCCCGCCCCAAGATGTCAGCCACGCCCCCTTTCATAACTCATGAACCGTTCGTCCTAGAGTCTTGTGGGAGGTGTCATTGCACTCAGCAGAGAGTTCCTGTTTCATTGGTGAAGGTTATCCCTGCCCCCTACACATTAGCCACGCCCCTTTCGTAATTCATAAAACTGTTTGTTGTAGAGTTTTGTGGCAGGCGTCATTGGACTCATCAGAGTTCCAATTTCATTGTGCCTGGCCCCGTCAATCGGCGTCCCGCCAGTACCCCCGACGTTCGGGAAGGTGCGAGGGCCCGTTCATCGCTGCTTGCAGCTTTGATTTATGATTGAATTTTTTGTCAGAACTGCTGTTACCTTGTGCCAGTGTGATAAATGTTGATAGTAGGGCTTTCAATTGATTAAAATATTTAATCGCGATTAATCGCCAATGAATGGCAAATCAATCGCATATTTTTATCTGTTCTAAATGTACCTTAAAGGGAGATCTGTCAAGTATTTAATACTCTTATCAACATGGGAGTGGGCAAATATGCTGTTTTATGCAAAAGTATGTATATATTTACTATTGGAAATCAATTCAAAAGACAAAACAATAACAAATATTGTTCAGAAACAAATAAGTATATAGATCTAAATTTTCTGAATTGTTATTTATTATTGAAATAATAAATCGTACAACAGCAACTTGGTTAAAAAGTCTGTGTAAAGTGTAAACCTTTTTAATGCAGCAACAAATTGGTCAAAACTTGACCAGGAATTAAAATTCTTGTATATAATGTATATTTTATATAAACACAGATCTGAATTGATTAGATTGGCCCCATTTTCACTGATATCGGATCCAGCTATTTGAGTCAGCATTGGCCCGATATACGATCCAGTATTGTAATCGGAGACTCCCTACCCCAAACTTCATGTGATTATCATAAAGCGTACATGTCTGTAAAGGGGAGACTCGTTGGTATCCATAGAACCCATTTACATTCACTGATCTGGAGGTCAGAGGTCAAGGGACCCCTTTGAAAATGGCAATGGCCAATGGCCAATTTAGTGCAAGTTTGGATTGTTATTTAGACTCCTTCTAGCGTTAAAAATGATCCCGCTACAACCTATAAATCACAAGTTGCGATAAAGAAATTAGTGGCATTGAGCTGAATTTGCGTTAACGAGTTATCATGGCGTTAACTATGACAGCCCTAGTTGATAGACAATGTTGATTGACATGTATATAGACACACCATTCCTGAGTGAGCTTTCATAATATTAATCAATGCTGTTCATTTCTCAGACTTGTCAGTGTTTGCTGGGAGAATGCCCTAACATCAAACACATGCAATATCAATGCTAGCAAGCATTGTGTCGCAGTATCGTCAAAAATGTCAAAATACTGTCTGTCTAAGTTATTGATGGTATGTCAGTAATCATTCTGTATGTACACACCTAACAGTAAGAAAGAATGAATAACTTTGTTTTCATCAGGGAGTCCCTGGCCAACCAGGACCACCCGGACCACCTGGACCCCCTGGGCCAGCCATTCCCTTAGATCGCTTCAATGTGAGTACACAAGATACAAAACCTCGTACAGTACCATGAAATAAACTTTGGACATTCATATGTCCCAGCTAGTGTAACACGAATTGTGTTACAATGAATTATCATGTACAGTCTGGGGGCTGAGAGCTAAACCATATCATATTCTATCCATATCCAGTCAATATCTGGTGCTTCTGTTCCATTGTTTAAGCCTTGTTGTCTGGTGAAACTACTGAGACAGTTGCTAATTGCATAATTTAGCATAAACCTCTGACAAATCTTTCCCTCTGTTGTTGCTGGTGCTGTGGATTTTGTTCATCGAGCGTCTTTTCTTTCTGTGTTCATAGCGCTATGATGAACCTTCAAGGAATTACCCAGGTATGACCTCCATCACACACCGTTTGTTGTTTTAGCACCAATACATAATACTGTACGATAGAGAGGGATCAGAATGGAGAAGTTAAGTAACAGTGCAAGTCAAGGAAGAGAGATTTAGAAATGGTTTAAAGTGTCTGCAGAGATAAACAGTTCTATCTTAGTTTCAGTCTGATCCAGCTGCCTCAGCCTGAAGGGGATATACCGTACACTCTATTGTCAAGAGATTAAGCTGTCAAGTCTGATTAGATTTGAAGAATGAATTGATAAAACACAGAAGATGTCACTCTCAATGACACAGTTTTGCATGTCAAATACACCTGTGGGGTATTGTGTACTGACCAATATTCAAAATTATATTTTGTTGAAGCAACGAAAGGGGAAAAAGGAGAGCATGGTGACCGAGGACTTCCAGGAATCCCAGGTTAATCCTAGTTTGCATTAAATACACATACTGTGCCATTATTATATACTTATCCACAGCACTGAAGGACTGCGTTGAAGTGAATTATTAGTTCTTAATCACTAAAACACCTTTGTTTTTTTGTTTTTTTTCCAGGAACAGCCTCTAATTTTGATATTTACACATTCAAGGTAATCTATCTTATCACCACACCACTACTCAGTTTCATTAGAATGCTGAATGTACTGTACTTCATAATGCTAACCTGTTTCTAACAGAATGAACTGAAGGGAGAGCGTGGAGACTTAGGTGTGAAGGGAGAAAAGGGAGAGTCTGGTGGTGGATATTATGACTCACGTTTTGGAGGAGTGCAAGGCCAACCAGGGCCTCCTGGAAAACCAGGCCTACAGGTGAGTTCAGAGAGTCTGTCATAGTATATTTACAGGTATTAACGACACAAATCTGATTTTGTTAGAAGATTTGTGGTTTTACCTGTATAGTAAGCACATGCCCCGTTGTTACACATAACAGTGGTTTGTCATGACCTAGATCATAGACATTTTAAAACTGTGTTCCAGTAATGGCATTTTTCTCTTTCATTTTAGGGTCCAAAGGGAGAACCCGTATTGGGCCCTCCTGGACCCCAGGGGCCACCAGGAACACCTGGGATTGGTTACGATGGGCGTCCAGGTGCTCCAGGACCACCTGGACCTCCAGGACCCCAAGGATCTCCCTCGCATCCTGGAGCATATAGGCCCAATCACTGTAAGCGACTTTTTCTATGTTTAAATATTCTGGATATTTTCTAAACTATACAATCCTACAACTAGTGTGGAGGTAACCTCGAGCTACTGTCTGACTCTGCACTTGACTTGTTAGATACTGGAGACAAACTCCACTTGAGCTCTTCATAAGTCTAATCCTCAACAAGCTTTTTTTTGTTTTCATTTGAAGCCGTCAGTGTTCCTGGACCTCCTGGTCCACCTGGTCCACCTGGAAGTCCTGGTCACTCCTCTGGGG
Organism: Sebastiscus tertius; assembly: GCA_916701665.1. Lineage (NCBI taxonomy): Eukaryota > Metazoa > Chordata > Actinopteri > Perciformes > Sebastidae > Sebastiscus > Sebastiscus tertius. Next base: position 1,923 of record CAKAOH010023499.1, on the reverse strand, counting down.
TAAGTGCCATCACTGCATTCTAATATCATCCAACTGATTGGTTGTTGACATGATTGTTAGGCTGGCATTGGTAATAAGTTGTAATGATCAGTCTGCGTGTTGCCCATTGATCATATTGTGTCTAAAATACATTTGCTTGATAAAATGTTCAGGGCTGAGCAGATCTTTTCATTTTAAGAGCTATTGGCAGCCATTTATTAGTTATTTCATTTATGTTCAACAAAAGATAGACACTATGTGTATTTGTTTTCCACAGGTTACTGTTTTGAGGTCATATGACACAATGGTAGCTACTGCCAGACGCCAGGCAGAGGGCAGCCTCATCTACATCATTGACAAAGCAGACCTTTATTTGAGAGTACGCGATGGACTGCGGCAAGTCATGGTACAGTCATCTACTTTTCACCCAAGAATAGGTCCTCTTTAAGAGCACTAAAATGCTGCAATAAATATTTGTGTGTTTGGATATTCTGTGTATTGTTGACTAGCTAACTAAAGTTATTTCATATAACTTAAATTTTAATGATGCTTACTACTCAAAACGTGCTGCTACTGTTTAATGTTTATTGTTGCTAATAACTGTAAAACTCATATGAGAATGTTTGTTAAAGTTATGTGTTTGTGTAAAAAAAAAAAAAAGTGGTTTGATTCAGTGTTAATATAGAGACAATATATACTTCCTACATTAATATGTAATACAATTCAGGTGAGCTGATTCATTCACTGTGAGGTGAGATGTCGGTGTTCACTAAACAGCTCTTGTTCTCTTCTCAGCTTGGAGACTACAATCCCTTCTTCAGAGATCTGGTAAGTTCCACAGAACAAAACTACAATAACCATATCTTGCCTTTTTCATTCACCCACTCCTTTCTCAAATTGTTTTAATCTCTCTAATTTTCATTTAAAGGAGAACGAGGTGGCAGAGGTCCAGCCTCCACCTGTGATCCTGTATCCCCAGTCCCAGGACCAGTCCCACAACAACGGAGCTGGCCATTACTCCCAGGGTGGTTCTGCCATACGACCCATTGAGCCCCCACCACACCCACCTGTAGACCCCAGATACCCCCCACAGTATGATCCCAGATTCCCAGACCCGAGACACACCGGTCAAACAGATGGACGATTAGCCACTCAAAACACAGAGAACAGATACCCTGTAACTCCACAGCGCCGACCCAGCCCACCTGTACCGCAGCCTGCTGGCCATGGAGACCCATCAGCATCAGGAGTGAGTAAAGTTCAACCAGGAGAGCTCCTGAATCCAAATGTCAATTAGTTCATTATGGAGGGTATCACGTAAGGGATAATGTACAGCGAGCCGGTCATTGTTGTGAAATAAACCCCGACAGGGCGATGCAGTTTGCGTCGGGGTGGTCTTGCATCGGCCTGAAGGGGTTAATTTACAACAATGACCGGCTCGCTGTACATTATCCCGGTAATTACACGGCTACTTACTGAAGAAATCAATTTATTTGACAAAAAAATAATAAGAAATGGCCAACCTGCTTTTGATTTCGAAGGTTGAAATCGGAAACTAATTTTGTTCGATTACCAATTCAGGATCGAAATCATGACACCAATAATACCAAGTGAAATGTCAGGAAGTTATGAAAAAACAGATAACGCCCAGGCCTAGTGTTCAGGCTTGAATTGATTAACCGTCAACATATTTCAATTATTTTGCTTCAAATTTTGCTCTGACCTCTTCTGCAAGTATATACTTCATTATCTCAATGAAATGTACTGAAACAAATGTATATGTGACACACAAAGGCAATTTATTATTTTGGCCGGTACATATAATATATATATACTGGGGAAAAAAAGTTAGTAAACTTGTGTTTGGTGGATTATTTCTCTGTTGTTCCAATGCTAATGGTCATTGTGTTTTACATGGTTGGAAAGCCTGTTTATTTACCTTCA
>CAKAOH010023496.1:0-16118 GCA_916701665.1 Sebastiscus tertius | reverse complement strand
CAGGCGCCATGGTAACCAGATAATCCATGTTATTCACTTCACCTGTCAGTGGTCTGAGTGTTACGGCTGATCGGTGTATGTACATACTGTATATATTGCCCTACGATGGCGCTGATACGCCGTCATACTGATTAGTTCCAGTAGAATAATGAATCTGGGTGTCCCATTCGTTGTCTCCATAGCGACGGAGCCACATGATAAATTATTCAGAACCTAAATTCTTCTCCTTAATTATTTCCATGAAGCTCGAACGAATGTTCCGACTAAGAATCAGCCAACACCTGGTGACTCTACAAACTGGATATGAATCCGACACCAAACAGATGACCTTACATCACTCGACGAGATGCTAAAGAACAAATGTGCCACTGCGAGTACTGCAGTTCTCACATGAGGCCCGATGTTGAATCAACAACACACAAGATGAGTAACTGGTTCCTCTGCTTTCAGCAGTTTGAAGGTGCAGATAGAAAGACTCTGGGTCAGTGTTCGGTAAATTTAACAGCTAAAGTGATGATTGTGATGAAAGACTGTTCTGAATTTGCTCCAGCTCAGATCTTCCTGTCTTCTTCACGGCAACGTTTAGGGGCCGCCACGTTAGAGCCATGTTGTATTATTTACATTTTTTTGCATTTGATTATAATTTTAAAAAGTACATTGTGGTATGCCATCGAAAATGTTTGATATGCATTAGTATAAGGTCAATTAGTCATGTAATAGAATGGGCTTTGATCCATTTAGACTCCATGCTGTGTGTTTTGCCCTGTTAAGATGTGCTCCTCTAGTCGTCCTTCAATGGAGCAGGATGGGGAGCAACACTTTTTCTGACCACAGATCACAGATCGTAGACTGTATTACAGTTATTTCCAACAGAATATAAACCAGTACGTATAATAAACTACTTTTCACTCACAATACGAGCCTCGTCTCTGAAGCTGACCGAGGAGTGAGTGTCTGCAGAAGGCAAGTGGAAGTTGGACATGGTAGTCTCCGTGAGTTAGAACCCTTTACATCCTGCTAGAAGTAGCGAGGACGGTTTATAGCGAGCTGCCACTACAGCTGGAGGTTTGTGGTTATCGTAATATTTGGAGCCATCCGCCAAACCAAATAATGATGAAAAAAGATCTTATAATCACGATTGAAATGATTAAAACTGACAATCATGACATATACTTCCAGTGTCGTTAAATTAGTCAGGAGACGACCTTGTTTCTGTTCAGGGTACATTGAGGAAATCATTACAAGACAACTTTAACAGCGGAGAAAAATACTGCAGCTTTTCAGCTCTATAACAGATTTCTGTCTGGTTCTGACAATAATAAAAATGATGTTTTACACGGCTTTTGGAGATTATTAACACAATCGCTCGAAAAGACGGCTTTTGATTTTAAAAACAGTGTGAATTTACCCACAAGTCTCTGCTGTCGAAGGCTCATGTTGACAAATGAAAAGCAGAATGTCGACAGCATGTGTGAGCTTTTGACGTCTCCGAGGCACGTGCACATCCACGTGCCTTCGTCTGACACACACACACACACACACACACACCACACACACACACACACACACGCACGCACGCATGCACGCACGCACGCACCTTCCTCCTCCTCCTCCTGCTCCTGAGCACGCTCCACACCTCGTTCTCACACCTTCTCTTTCATAACCGAACACAAACGCACGCACGCACGCACGCACGCACGCACGCACGCACGCACGCACGCACGCACGCGCACACACACACCTTCCTCCTCCTGCTCCTCTTCATCCCTCTCTCTCCCCTCCTCATCCTCCCCTCATCGTGCCGATCACTGCGTTCTCTGGAGAAATACTGACCTAAAATCACATTTACTCAAACTGAAAGAACATGAAACTTACAATAAGTTTGTAAATATTTGTTTTTAATAATTATGTACATAGTCGAGAGCAGATCAGGCACCAAGTTTGGAGGGTTTGAAGGTCCGTGATCGCCAAATCTTATAGTTTCTAAATATCCTCATTACTTTGCTATGTGGAGCTCCCTTCCACCGATCCGACAGTTATCAGCCATTAAATAGGCGTTATCGGTCGCTATAAGCACCGTAGATATGGCTCAGTGTTGTACAGCACTTTGGTCAACTTCTGTTGTTTTTAAATGTGCTTTATGAATACTTTTGGATTGGATTTATTATGTCCCTTTAGATCCATGCAGACCCACACATGAACACTGATCTGCTCAGCAGCATAACCAATCAACACCTCCACACATCAACATCGAGGACGCCTCGACCTGTAGCCTCCTGTTGCCTCTTCTGTCAGCAAATAGAAGTACCCGAGGGTTTAGTGCCTTGCTCAGAGGCCCCTCAAACAACTCAAGGATCTAAAACTAATGAGCATGGTCCTGTCTGTGATTCAGCAGCAACCTGCTCCTCTGTTGCACTCGGAGTCCAGCTGAGGGTGAACGCTGTCTTCAGGTCCGGGTTGGGGCGCGTCCAGACTGGACTGAACTGACAGAATCTGCTGCACCAATCTCCTGAAACACAACAGATGCAGTGAACCCATGAAATCTAAGAATCATCAAAACAGCTTTCATATTTAAGGATCTGTTTGTTTAAATGAAGCAAAAGTGAGCATGGCTCAGATACCCCCCCGCTCACCGCTTGACCCCTACTAAAGTAGGGCCAAAGGTTTTGCCCTTTTGGAAAAATGTCAACACTGTTGGGCACCCTGGACTTCTAACCCCCAAAGGTACAACTAGACCACTCTGTCAGCCACCAGACCAATCTGAAGTTCCTAAGTTAAAGGGACTGTTTGTAACTTCTTCCACGTATAAATCATTGCGGTTCGGTGTCTCCTGGTCTCTCGTGTGTCTCATGGTGTCTCCTGGTGTCTCCTGGTCTCTCGTGTGTCTCCTGGTCTCTCGTGTGTCTCCTCTGTTCAGACTCAGACTCCAGTGCTTCACCAAAACCTCTTGGTTGTCTCTAGTGAAGTCTGTTAAACAGTGTTGTTGGCGGTCGGAGGACGCGGAGGAGACCGTAGCTTTGGTCTCCAGGACCGGAGTCTCTGCTCCTCTGCTCCTCTGCCTGCCTTCACTCACACACCGCGCTCCTTCTCTCTCTCGCTCCACCTCTCCCGTGCATGCTGCTCACTCCTCACTGCAGCAGAGTTAGTGTAGCTCTGAGGATATCTAGTGAATGTTCAGTGGACGTTTGTGCAGAAATAACTGCTGCAGCTCCTCCAGACCAGCAGAGGTTTCCCGTGTCTCGTGAAGTGACGGGGCTCCGCGGAGAGAAACGTTATCGCAGCTGAACTCTAGAGTGATGTTGTGCTTTTAGCTGACGTGTGTCTCCTCACTGTGTTGAGCGATGCTCCTTCATGTCTATGTAGAGCGAGCACGAGCAACAGGACGCTGACTTTAGTTGACTTAACGGACACAGGTGAAGCTGTTAACAAGACATTAGGATTCTGACTAACAGGACAGCTGTCCTTCCTGCATGTCAGTTTAAACTGTGTTGTTTTCAGTCGTCTGGATTATGAGTTAAACTTCTTCATATTTGTGTAATATCATTATACAATCCGAGCACCGAGCACCGAGCACTGATTAATCAGCAGGAGGTGCTTTGATATGAGTTGATCTCTTATCTGGAACATAACCTGCTCCGGAGCAGGTTCGGTGTTCAGCACCAGTTATCATGGAGATTACCTCTGGGTGAAAGTCCTTGCTGGATGTCCTCACTTTCACCCTCATTTATTGGACATATCCCCCGTGAGTCTCTCATCTTGGGCTGACGGATTCACCACCCCAGTTTGAACGCGCTCATATCCAGATTGAGAAACTCTGGGTTGATTTACCGAGTTGATAACCAGCGTCGTAGGGCCGCTCAGCTGGATCTCGGTTGTTAGGGTTAGTGAAGCCAGATAAGGAGAAGATACCCTGAGTATGATGAACTCTCTTTGTAGTACAGGCCTCTGGTTGCCTCCCTTTGGAGGGCTTTCCAGGCGGGACCAACTGGGAGGAGACCAAGACAAGGCTCTGGGTAAAAGCCCTCCTTGTTGCTGCTGTGATACCGAGATGAAGGAATGGGTGTGTTTGTTCATCATTCCCGAATGACTCCGTAAAGATGATTTCTTGTTGGTTAATTAGGATCGCCGTCCTCACATTGTTTTGGAACATCTTTTCTCCGTTAGTAGACTCCAGTCTTTGACCTTATAATGGACTCTTTAGTCACTCTGCATCATCTGAACTCTGCACACAGGTTTACCTCATAGCCTCTCCGATGCTCCGGTTCTCTTTGACTGAAATCTCCATCCACGTAACGAAGCCGTTGGCCTTACTGAACCTGTCGATGCTGTCTGCCGACACCACCCGCTGAGATAGGTCACACTGCAGAGAGACAGAGAGACAGACAGATAGAGAGACAGACAGAGAGACAGACAGACAGACAGACAGACAGAGAGACAGATAGATAGAGAGACAGACAGACAGAGAGACAGACAGACAGACAGACAGAGAGACAGACAGAGGGGCAGAAAGACATTTGGTTGGTGTAATGTGAGGGGTTCAGGATCTGGACAGAGGTTTTGGGTTTTGGAGGATCAATGTTCCATTGAGGTTTGTCCATCTGTGAGATGATTGGTATTAAATAATCTCACCCGGCTTGTTGTATTGATCTTTACAACAATGTCTACAAAGCCCTTAAACCTCGGAGGTCACAGCCAATAGTAAATTACATAACTATCATATTTCTACCAGCTGTGACTGCTGTAGTTTTCACCTGGTGAGTCACGATGAGTCAAACTGTGAGAGTCCCGGAGAGGAGACGACAGGTAGCAACAGCTACCACAGAAGCAGTTTGCCAGGTTGTCTGTGGACAGATCAACGCTGTAGTGCCACAAACCGTGCAAGATGCAGCCAACAAAACTTTACAGGTGTGTAGGCTGACGATCGGACCGTACTGTGCGATCACTCAGGTCGTGGCTGACGATCGGACCGTACTGTGTGATCACTCAGGTCGTGGCTGACGATCGGACCGTACAGTGGGATCACTCAGGTCGTGGCTGACGATCGGACCGTACAGTGTGATCACTCAGGTCGTGGCTGACGATCGGACCGTACAGTGTGATCACTCAGGTCATGGCTGACGATCGGACCGTACTGTGTGATCACTCAGGTCGTGGCTGACGATCGGACCGTACAGTGGGATCACTCAGGTCGTGAGTTTTGGCTTTTAAATCACAAACCATCTAATCGTTCAGTAGGAGCAGGAAGTACACAACAAAATTTCTAAAATCGTACAGTGTATGCCCACCTTAAGGCGATTGGCCCCCCACCTTACGCAAATAAATACAATAAATACAAATAAATAACTAATTAAATCATTCATAGAAACACTGAGGGAGAAATAGATATCAGCCTTTAACGGCGTGCCAATCTCCCCTCTTGTTTATAATGTAGTTATAATGTACAACTTCTCTAAACGTATGGAAAGCCGACGTTGTTGATCCATCGAGCAGCAGCACATTGCTCATTTATATTAATACTGAGCCAGAGGGCTTTAGTGATCCATTATTCATCATTTAAATGCTCTGAATCACCTTGTTGGCCAGCAGGATGCAGGGGATGGAGTCTCCGTTGGGAAGCATGGCTTTGTTGTCGAGGTCCCGTTTCCAATGGCGACAGCTGAGGAAACTGGCCGAGCTGGTGACGTCAAACATCATGACGCAGCCGAGCGCGCCTTTGTAATAGATCCTGTTCATGGATATGAAACGCTCCTGGCCTGGAGGGAAGACACACACTTCACTATGTCATCCATCCATCTGTCCATCCATCTGTTCATCCATCAATCCATCAATCCATCCATCCATCCATCCATCCATCCGTCCATCTACTGAAAGATGTTTTGTACCTGCGATGTCCCACAGTTGCAGTCTAACTTTTTCTTTATCCGACCAGAGCAGCAGCTTCACAGAATAATCCACTGGAGGAATAAAGAAGAGATGGATGAGAGAAAGAGAAGAAGTGAAGTGAAATACTGTAAGTGAGAAGTGAGAGAACTGAAACAGAAGTGAAGACAGAAATCGGTTTCAACATTGCTCAAATTAGGAAAAAAATTATGAATTATTATATTATATTATTATTATATCTATCTACTTATCTATCTATCTATCTATCTATCTATCTATCTATCTATCTACTTATCTATCTATCTATCTATCTATATCTATGCCAATGAAGCTTCAACGAGCAGACAGGATGTTGTCAATGTGGAGAGCGAGCAGCAGAAACGTTCCTACCTCCCATGGTCATCTTGTACGTCCTGCTGAACTGTCCGTTGACGTATCGATGAACAAAAGCGGATTTCCCAACGTTTGCGTCGCCAACAATCAGGATCTTCAGCAGGTGCTCGTTCATCGCTCTCCTCTGTCAGACAACATTGTGTTCCAACAGCTCAAAGTTCAAACGTTCCACGTCAGGAAATGAGATTTATGAGACTTCAGTAGTTTTTGGACCATAACCCACCTGGACTTTGCTTTACCTGAGCCTCTCTGTTTTAACTACCTGTAAACCCTAAATGATTATCAAGATAAGCCTGTTTCTCTGATTGGTACTGTGCCAACTCTAAACCTAAAACAGTGACTGTCCTTCTCTCCTTGTAGCACAGCTCTCAGACCTACTAGTTCCACTTACTGAAGGAAGTTGCTGTAAATAGATGAGCGTCATAAACCACGCCTTCCTAGAACAGGAAGTGGATGAATCTGTTAGTTTCTCTGTCAAACTGTGTTGCGCTTCATTGTTTGAAATATGACATTACATGACTGGACGGTGGAGTCGCTGAGGTAGCTATGGATTGGGTAGATGTCTCTAACTTTTCATCCTTCACACACACACAATGTCCTCGCTGCTCCTAACAGAGTTTGAAGGGAAATTTTAGTGCGGTTGCTCTGCGTTAGACTCTTGAAATTGCACCGATTGTCCGTTCTACTGTAGCTCCACATGTGAGGACTTCCAATGAAATGCTCTCACTGCTGTATTTCAGCATCTTCAAACACTTCCCGAGAGAGATGCGCTGCTCTTCTCCTACATGCAGATATTTTACAAGTCAGTGTGTTTAATCATCACTTGGTTCATAAACAACACACTATCTGGTTTTAAAGTGGACTGTAATTGGCTTGTCACATTACTGCATTGCAACCAGGGAGCAACCTCCAGCTCTGAGAAGTGAAGCCGACGCTGAAGAGTCTTAAACCTGCATCCTGTCTAGCAGCCAGCAGGGGGCGCTCCTCTGGTTGCATAGAAGTCTGATAGAAAATGATTCTCCTTCTCTCTTGATTTATTACCTCAGTAAACATTAAAAACATGAGTTCATGGTCTCAGTCGCTGGTTTCAAGTCTTCTTCAATACAGCATGATGTTCATTTAGTAAATGATGGTCCCATTTAGAGTTGTAGGAGCCAAAGTGTGTATTTAGCCTGTTTTTTTATAATTCTTATTATTTGTTGAGGCTGCACACAGGGGTGTGGTTTCACCTACCGGTTCACTTGGACCGCGGGAGTTTGACAAAGAAGATGAGACAGGCTTGGATATTTTCTGTTGACCGGTACTTCGCGTTACATATTTTACTATGACACACTATACGTGAGATAAAACGCTCCTTTTTCAGAGCTCATCAGTAATGGATCGCTGTCGGGGGGAAACACCATTTCAACCAATAGAACAGATATACTAGATATACTGGAGAACATCCTCAACCCTGCCTTCAAATAAAACATTTTGATGTGCTAATGATAATAATATAATAATAATATTGATAATAATAATAATAATAATAATAATAATAATAAAAACAGTGCTGGCTTGTGTTGCAATTTTGGTGAAGTATCCATTGCAGGTTACTTTTGTCAACTACAGTCAACTATTCTTTTCTATTTTACGCTCCACTGATGGTGTTATGTTCATTAGTAGAGTCATGGAGAGAAGAGAGAAGCCTCTTAGATTTCAGGCTGTAATTCAAACACTACACACAGGTTATGACCACAATCAATCTTCTCTTCAGTTATGTAACATTACTGCTAGAAATGTCCTCCTGCTCCTCTTCATGCCACTTCCTCTGCCTGCACCAGCTTTGGTTGGAGAAGGATGGTGGAGACGGTTAATGACGAGGCAAACATTAACTGACCGTGAGCTCCGGTCCTCTCTGCTACGATCCACCACCTCAACCTCCACTCCTTCACCTTCAGCCTCGCTACAGAAACTACTTCCTGCGCTGGCAGCGAACGTTAGCATCGGATGTAAACTGCATGGAATCGGCCAATATGGACGTCGTTGCTATGTGGGCAGACTGACCTCTCCTCCTCCTCCTCCTCAGACTGACCTCTCCTCCTCCTCCTCCTCTTCCTGTTCTTTGCTCTTATGTAACATCTCCTCTTCTTTGTCTTCCTCTCCTCCATCACACCTATTCATCCTCCTACACTTCCCTCCCTCCCCTCTTCTGTCATTTTCTCTGGATGTGCTGTCGACCACATTCTGAGTTTTACTGGTCGGCCAACTAGGCCACTGTGGCCGGCTACTGAACAGGTTCCAGCATCCCCCGCTGATGCTGACTCATTTTTCGTGACGCTCTTTGAGTGTGTTTTTGTGTGTATTCGTGTCTTGGTCCTTTTCCCAGTTAGCAGTAGCAGAACCACTCAGGGTTTAAAAATAACTCCTCTTCACAAACCCAAAGCCCCACTGATAATAATATGTAATAAACTGTGTCGTAATCTTTGTTTGGGCATGAAAAACCAGGCAGGTCTGGAGCTTTTCCAGTAAGGGGAACCATGGACTGTGAAAGTGGGTCCTTCACTGGACCTGAGGGCCCCAAAACTAAAGCTGCAAGTGTGTCTCAATTGTAGAAAAAGTTCACCACCAACATTTTGCCAATACCGGATTCATGATTCTGAGTTCCATCATACAGAGTTAAACTAGTGTCTATGAGTCCGTTCTCATTCCCAGGAAGTCAAATACCAACGCTTTGTTACGCCTCTTAGCGTGTGATGAACAAGGCACACTTTAGTGTTTGATGAGACGCACCGAACCCATCCGCATCAATATTAGAGGAGAAGGCTTCAGTGAATTCACAGCACAGAATGTACCGTATATGTTCTGTATATGTTCTGTATATGTTTCTTTATATGTACCGTATATGTATTATATATCTACCGTATATGTACCGTATATCTACCGTATATGTTCTGTATATGTTCTGTATATGTATTATATATCTACCGTATATGTACTGTATATGTACTGTATATGTACCGTATATGTTCTGTATATGTACCGTATATGTATTTTATATGTTCTGTATATGTTCTGTATATGTACTGAACTGTCTGTTGTGCTGGTTTCTGTGGTTTCTCTCTCTGTGTTTGTCTGACACCTGTTGGTCATTGTTATAAACTACAACATCATCCACATGCAACAGGTTGGTTTTCATTTGTTCAGTCTACATAAAAAATTCTGTATCGAAAACATGAATCAATTCAGCGTACAATAAAGAAATAAATTAATTAATAAATAAATAAAGTGGTACAACAGACACTCTGAAATTACTCAAACAGTAAGTTCAATATAATTCAAATATTGCTATTTAATACCTTTGTGTTTTATTTTAAAGCTCCAAATAGAAGATGATACTGAACATTATGATCAGTTCAAAATTCAGTTTTTACACAATTCTTTAAAATTAATTTTCAACATTTGTATGTATCTTTTTGAAATTCTGTATGTCATTTCATTTATTTGTTCATATGTTTTTAAAAAATACATTTCTTAAACTCAATCAAGACATATTTAACAGCTATTTCTATGAGATAAGCAATAAGATTATTTGTGTGTGTCTAGTTATTGACTTTAAGTACATTTCGTTATCCTTGTGTTTTAAATGTGTTCTGTTTTTATTATAGAACACTTTGTAACTGTGTTTTGAAAGGTGCTATATAATGAACGATTATTATTATTATTAAGATTATTATGATTATTATATTTCAACATGTTGACCCTCAGAAGGAGGGAACCTGCAGCCTGGAACTCTGGTTGTCACGGCAACACTCAGTTTAAAATAAATCTGATTATCATCATCACATCTTTTACTTCAAGTTTTACAGAGTTTGAGTTCAGTTTGGCTCCAACGGGACCTTTAAACACCGAGGCAGCAAAGCATCATACGAGGTGGGCTACTGTATGTGGTGCAGGTCAGTTATGGATTGATTTAATATTGATTTTGCTCCCTCTTAGTCGACTAATCGTTGTTTTGGTTTTAGTAGATTAACATTTCTTTAGTCGATTAGTCATTTTTTTATGCTTTTTTCATGCTGAATGATTTATTTCCAAGAAACTTCTAGCTTCTGAGATTTAAAGTGGTGCTTTTGTGAGATTCTTTGTGGAGAAACTCAGTTTTAAATCAACTAATCGATTAGTCGACAACATCGTGAGTATTAGACTAAGAGTTTCTTTGGTGGAGGACAGCCCTACTTTAAACAAATATGATAAAATCATAGAAGCTAAAAAGCCAAACAAATTATGACACAACATGTTGCTTAGAGATACAAACTTGATTAAAAAGAAATCCACAAACTTACCTGAACATCTCCAGTGCAGTGACGGGATTAAAAACAAACTTCTTCTTCTTCATGACACTGAACTTTTTGCATCGAATGTAAAACTAAAAAACATTTTATCTCCTGCAGATCTGACGTCAAACTTTAAAATGAGACAAGTGACTGTTCACCTCCTCCTCCTCTTCCTCCTCCTCCTCCTCCATCCTGGAGACCTGGATAATGCGAATGAAGTTCAGGTGGAGGTCATGGTTGACAGCACCCCCTGCAGCATCACCTGTGGGCTGGGGGTTAAAACTGAAACCCTGTGTTTAATGAAAGATGGAAAGACGGCCATAGAGGACGATTTGAGGAGTAGAGGGGGTCACAGAGTACAGGTAACAGAGGTACCACACAGACGCCTTTAAGACCCCCCTCCAGTGTATTTTGCCATTTCTATGATATTTCATATTTATTTGACTCGTTTCCTGACTAAGTTGATTAGACGCACTGTGCAGGTCAAAGGTCATCCTCCAAGCTGCAGGTCAAAGGTCATCCTCCAGGCTGCTTTGAGTCTGAGCAGCAAACTGATAAATCTGTTTATCTGTCAGTTTGTCTTTCTAGTCAGTTAGCTAGTTAGCTGTAGTTAACTAGCCCAACTTGTTGCATCAGCTAACTGAGGGGTTTTCATCTTTAGTTTCCTCCTCCTTAGTTTAGTGTGTTTATTGTCACCATGGTGTCTGTGTGTGCGGTGAACGGGTGAAATCAACACACTGAATTACACAAAATCCCACCGACAGAATGAACACAACACAGCGACTGTCTCTCTCTCACTCGCTCTCTTCTTCACCGTCTCCTCCTGCTGGAGATAAATGAACAGAAAGCAGCCGATGCCAAAGGTTTGTGGGCCTCTAACAGGTCCGAACGACGAGGAGACCACAACCACAACCAGAGAAAAGTCCCGTTAGAGAAATAAAGGAATCTCCGTGCAGCCCGGTGTCGTTGTCGGTGTCGGTGCTGGAGCTGAGAGAGAGCGGCCGGAGCTGCCGGACGGTGAACCTCCAAAATGCCCCGAAAACTGTACTTCAAACGTCGAACCTCAACACAGCACGTCTATCTGTCCTCCGTTGTGCTATGGGCGCCGTGCGGCGGTGCAGCTCCTCGGTGGCGGTGCAGCAGCCAGACGGCCGCCTCGCCAGGAGGAGACGGTGAAGAAGAGAGAGAGAGAGAGAGAGAGAGAGAGGGAGAGAGAGAGAGGGAGAGAGAGAGAGTGGGTGTGTTGAGATAATTCTGGTCTCATTTGTGGTCTGATTAACAGTAAATTCATCTAAACTGGGTTAAAAACGATGCAATCTGGTTGCCATGGTGATGAATGACTGTACGTCTGGCCATTAACCACACTCCCATCCTCTGTTTGTGGAAGAACATTAACCAAAAAACAGGAAGTAAAACTGGCTGGAGGGGGGGGGGGGTGTTAAACATCTAACACTAAATGACAGAGAACAATAACTGAGACTACAATCTGAACAATGGTTGTCGTCTGCGTGTGGACGTGTCTAAATGGAAGGTGTCGGAGGAGTGTCGTGTCCGTAAGGTGAAGTGTATGGAGTCGTGGCAGTGTGGACTCAGGACCATGACTGTGACTTCAGGACAGAAAGTGGAGATCGACTGTCTGGAAGACGTCATAAAGGAGATTGGGAAGTTCTCCTGGAGGTGAGGACGCAGCACATTCACGTCCGTTTGATTACAAACAAAAGAAAAACCTCATCCTGCAAAACTACTGTGGACACGGAGTGCAGAATAAAAGTTTAGCAGTGATTGATGTTCTTTACTGGAGTGTGTTTAGTTTCCCCGGGGTGAAAGCCGTGGGTCATATTTAGCCTCCCCCCATACCGAGCCCTTTGATATTCACTAACTTAGTTTGGTTATAGATGTAAATTATATTTCAGAATATGCATTATTGAAGCATTCACTGAAATATTGATGAAGGTGTACATCTGGAGACAGAAGTCCACAAACAGGAGCTCAAGTAAAAACACAGGAGAAACTAAACAGCATCTGTAGATGCAGACTGATGGCATATCCTTTATTTTTGTTGGTACAATTATTAAAAAGTTGCATTCTGCCATATAAAGATGTAAGTTAAACAACCCGTGACTTGTGTTTGTCCGGTGGAGCGTTACAGAGGTAGAGCAACCAGCAGCTCTGTGATAGAGGGCAGCGTTCAGTGTGTTTTTCTCTTTCCTGTCCTCAGGATGTCGTGGCGTTACGCCCGAGGAATAATCAGCTCCGATGACTCTCTGTTTAGTCGTTGGGAAGCTCCTCTGCTGGACCGGCTGATTCTGGACCCCATCAGGGAGGAGGACGCAGGTAAACACACCTGAATGCATGTGCTCACACACATTCTGGTTTAAGTTCAAAACTCCATTTCCTGTTGAGCTCGTAGGGTTGGACCAGCAGCTCTACAGTTCAGTAAAGTTACTGCGAGGAACTTTTAACTTTGAAGCCAACCACACCTGCTGCCGCTGAATGTCGTGTCACCTTCAGGTACGTATAGCTGCCTCGTGCAGGACGCCAGCTTCCGCAGGGTGAAGAAGATTTACTGGGGGATCCGGGTTTTGCCTGTCGGCATTCTCAATCTGGACTACGAAAGCTCTCTGGCCCAGTGGGACTCCAGTGGAAACCAGCCGACCCAGAGCGTGTCAGACCAGCATGACCACTGGGTGGCTCTTCTCTGCACCGTACGATCTGACTGCACTAATGATTTATTCTGACGGTTAATTTAAGAATGTAAGAACACTGATGGTTCTCATTTGTTCTGTCTGAACACACAGATGCTGATCGTTGTGAGTCTGATAGTGGTCGGTGCTGGACTGATGCTGGTTCCTCTACTGGACAGTGAAGATGAGGAAGATCAGGCGGTTTGACTGATCCATCGCTCACCGCACAAACAATTAAAGCTTCAGTCGGCAGAACGTTTTTGGCATCATTGGGCAAATAATCCCATAAAACTCAGCATATTGTAATTCAAGAGAGAAACTAGACTGGTCCATAATTTACTAAATGAACATCACTTTAATAGTCGTGTATCTCAGCTGTTATCCTGCACGATATTCACTTTTAACAGTTTTCTTCATCTCCTTGTATTTTTATATCTGGTATATTTTTGTTGTACTTTGCACTACTAACTTTTTTACAGCCTTTTTAATAACATGTTTTTGCACGATAGAAGTGTGATGCTGGAAACTTGAATTTCCCTCGGGATCAATAAAGTTACTATCTATCTATCTATCTATGCTGTATTAAGGAGGAGACTTGAAACTACAGATTGAGACCATAAACTCATGTTAACAATGTTTATTGAGGTATAAATCAAGAGAGAAGGAGGCTCATTTTCTATCAGACTTCTATAGAACCAGAGGAGTCGCCCCCTGCTGGCTGGTAGAGAGGATGAAGGCTCTTCATCATTGGCTTCACATCTCAGACCCGGAGTTGCCCGCTGGTTTTCAGTTATCGTGGCTGATAAGACTGTGCACAGGGCCAAGCTATGCTGGAAGTGTGTGAGCAAGCAAATAAACTTTATTTATATCGTACCTTTTACTCCAGGTGGAAGCACAATATGCTGCACAACATGTGAGCTACCTAGGAAGCTGCAGCCGCAAACACTATGTGGATAAAACACTAGACAAAAGAGGGGAGAGGAGGAGCTACACAGTCAGACAAGAGGAGGTCCAATCTATCCAATAAGAGAAAGCATCGTGGAGGTGGAGCGTTTAAAACAGCTGAAGGAGAAACTGAGTAAAACAACATGTAATATTGAAACTCAGGGCTCGACAGGAGTTTAGATTACAGGTTAACTAACTCCAGGGCAAGGCAGTGGTGGTTCATACAACGGTTCTGAAAGACAGCACGAGGTTCAGTACGAACACATTCATTCATTTCCTCCATCAGGACCACGCTGCATGCTGGGACATCAGCTGCCACAGTGGAGCGAATCAGATTAACAGGGAGAGAGAGACAAGGAGCCTTTCCCATTTCTGATTTTATATGGCTGAACTCCTCTCCTCGACTCCTCTCCTCGACTCCTCTCCTCGACTCCTCTCCTCGACTCCTCTCCTCGACTCCTCTCCTCGCGTCTTAGTCACGCCCACGGGAGTTGCTCCCGTGGGCGTGACTAAGACACCGCGGACACAGAAGTTGTTGTACCGCCGTTTGACCGCTACGAAAATGGGCATCAAAACCCGCTAACTTCCACTGTTATTTAGAAATATGTGGAAATAAACAGCAAAGCTCCATCGTTCCACAGGGTGGAGCTGCAGCACAAAGCAAAGCAGAGAGATCTACTTAAATGTGTTCATCTACAGTTATGTTGTCATGAACTGAACTATTCTGCAGAGGCACTTTGGGTTCAGGATATATGAGTGAATAAAAGAAAGACAAAATCAGATGCAGGTCCAGGTGGTGAAGCTCTGTGGATCATCAGGACAGGCTGATCCTCTCAACACATCCACTTCTCTGATCACTCACTCTGACAGAGATCACCACAAAAAACTGTAAAATGTAACAATTATTATAAATCAATAGAATAAGTGTTCATTAACTCGACAGCTAGAAACACAACCTCCTGAAACATTTGAACTCAACATTTGAAACAGCTCAAAAACGTCTGTGACAAATTACAACTGACATATTTATGTAATAAACACGTGGAACACTTATCAGAATATTATATTTTAGAATAATTTATAGTGTATATATTTCCAGAACTAAACCAGTAATCTACACTGATCTATAAAGTTAATCACATCTGGACTTACTCAGCTTTTCTGCAGTTCCTCACAGCTGGAATCAGTCTCAGTCGTCCCTGGTCTGTTGTGTTGTACTTCTTCAGGTCCAACTCATCCAGAACCTCCTCTGACATCTGCAGCATGTAGCCCAGAGCTGAGCAGTGGATCACAGAGAGTTCCTTCTCTGATCTGTTCTCTGACTTCAGGAACTCTTGGATCTCCTGATGTACCGAGTGGTCGTTCATCTCCGTCAGACAGTGGAAGATGTTGACGCTTCTGTCAGGAGAGATATTATCTCTGTTCATCTCCTTCAGGTTGTTGATGATTCTCTGGATGCTTCCTGAACGGCCCTTTGTCCGACCCAGCAGACATCCTGAGAGCTTCTGGTTGTTGATCATTCTCTGGATGAATCCTGGACTGTCGTCTGTCTGACCCAGCAGACCTCCTGAGAGCTTCTTGTTGGACTCCAGAGAGAAGCCATGAAGGAAGCGAACAAACAGGTCCAGGTGGCCATTTTTACTTTCAAGGGATTTCACCATGGCTCTCTTCAGGAAGTCATCCAGGGTTGAATGATCATATTCTTCTCCCAGGAAGTCCTTCAGTACCTCTGTGTTGCTGTTTGTGTAACAGTGGAACATGTAGACTGCAGCCAGAAACTCCTGAACGCTCAGGTGAACAAAGCTGTAGACTGTTTTCTGGAAGATCACACTCTCTCTTTTGAAGATCTCTGTACAAACTCCTGAGTACACCGAGGCCTCTGTGACATCCAGACCACACCGCT